>SOMO01000294.1:140968-151892 GCA_028128575.1 Paedocypris carbunculus
CAACAATTTTGATACTTGCATGATAAACCCAAGTGAATTGCAAGTGTAGATAATGCAAGTAATATTGATAAAATAATGATCTAATGCCACAGAGTAATCCATTAGTAAATAAGTGAATAAGATAAGGTTTGGAGGGCTTGGAGGGAATTCTACTCTTTTCATATGTAATCATTCATTTTTTGGACTGTAGTTATAGTTTCAGAACTTGAGTTCCCTTGATGCATTGCGCTGTTTTGTTAGCATTTACGTCTGTTGAGACTGTATTCATTTTCTTTATTGTGATGAGGCGACTGCTTTCAGACATGGCCAGCAGACTTTCAGAGGTTCCCTGCGAAGTCAATCTGAACTCGGCGTGAGAGTTTTGTCTGTTGCTTTTATACTGCAGTTAAAGAAAGATAGCATGTGACATTTGACTTTTGAGGGGAGACGCGGGCTTTGCAAAGAGCCGGGTGGGTGTGTGGGGGGGTTACCATCATCTCAGTAGCTGATCCCTGTTGGATAGCTGAGTCATTTTTAGCAGCAGAACCTTAAGTAACACTGCATACTTTTAATGTGGAGTTTTAAGGAAGCACCTGTAGGGAAAATCCCTGTTGTATTGTTTCTCAATAACCACAAGCGCTGTTTCGCTGAGTCACTTGATAAGGTAACGAAGGGAATCCAACTGTATCGAAGATAAGAAAAACTTCTGGCAGAGTAACTACTGTGGGTGCCATGGAATCCATTGAGGGCTTCTCCGCCAAGCCACATGGTCAAGCTGCTAAAATTAGCGCAGCACTTGCTGCGTCTTAGAGAGAAGACTGTGAGTGAACTGAAGCTAACTGAATTAAAAGCACAAATTAAAATCAAGTTTAATCTACCTTTTAAAGCCTCTTTCGTGTAGCAGACAACTTCACATCAACCATACAAGCTCTAACTGTAACAGTGTACTGTAGCCGGTGGACAAGCAGGAAGGCAGAGGAGGTTACGAAACAAAGTTCTCTGTGAGGGAGAAAAAGAGATAAAACCTAGAGTCTGGCTTACTGCTGCATGTCTTTTTGTATTTGAACCAGGGAGAGAGTCCAGGGTCCACAAACTTTCCAGCTTTAATAATAATACAAGTATTAGCATGGCCAGTGAACATTACATTATTAAGTCTTTGTGTGAATTACAATTTCCAAGACTTAATCCAGTGTAAACTAAGGAATTCTCAAAGTTGCATTCCCAATGAAATAACTCTCTGAAACTAGGGTCCGTCTCTTTCAATTTGGAAAATGATAAATGTGTCCGATGGACCGCATTTCAAAATAATAAATGAATTACGTCAAACAGTTAATGTTTCTATGCTCATAAAAAATGATGCCCAATAATATGCAGCCTCAATGGATTGGAGCTTAGAAATGACGTGTGGTTTCACATTTTGCCGGGTTGCTTTTGAAGAACCAGTGGCTGACAGGTTCGTATCTGATGGATCTTTTGACTTGTAAACACTTCCTTCAGGTAGTGAGCGGGGCTCTCGGGTTACTGTACAGTCAGTGACAGGACAGTTTTCACAGACGGTGTCAGGCGGGTTCTAGTAGCAGAGGTTTGTTGCACACTGCAGCTAATGCCAAAACAAGAAACTCCAGGAAGTGTTTCTGTCAGGGATCCACTGAAAGAGAAGCTGGGAAAAGAAGTTGAACGGTACGCCTGCATTTCTTTGCTTTGGCACTTTTGCCCAGTGACAGCTCTCTTATTCACTTTCACATCCCAGCCTCATTAAAGCAGATACACACCCTCTCCTCACCTCCATCACGACAAAACAGCCATACTGTGACTCTTCAGGGTCTCTCACTCCAACCACTGTGTCCTCTTACTTCCAACACTCTAGTCAAGCACTCTACTATTCATGCTATTTTGGCCCTGGACAGAATGTAGATGGAGGTTTTTTCTTCAGGCGATACACAGTCAGCCCTGTGGCTCGCTAGCATTAGGAGGTTAGTCCATCTGTTCAGGTTGGAGGGGTGGAGTAGTGTCTCTGAAATTGCCCTGAAGTCACATCGTCCTCTGTCATTTAGAAATGGATAACAAGAGTCACTACAGTGTGAAAGAAAAATGGTGAGGCTCCTCCCAGNTTCACCCATGTGATCATATGAAATTATAAAAGTCAAAGTGCATTATACAGTTATTACGTAGTGAATAGTTGTAGTAAAGATAAAGATTCAATGGTCCATGTCACCAGGACTTTCCGTATTTAAAACCAATACTGTAGAATTTAACTGTAATCACAGCATTTCTCTCTTCTTTCCATTTTTTCCAGCTGTTCCCTTTCCACCTAGCCACCGATTGACTGTGAAGGAGGTGTTTGACAGCGAGGGCAAACCCAAAGTAGATGTCCTAAAGGCCCACCTCACCAAAGAAGGCCGCGTGGACGAGAGCGTGGCTCTCCGATTGATCGGCGATGGAGCTGCTATCCTCCGTTCCGAGAAGAACCTCCTGGACATCGAGGCGCCCGTCACAGGTGAGAAGACCGATGAAAAATCTGGAATCTAGGGAAACCGAGAAAACTCAACGCTGTTGTGTTAATAAACAGAACAGTTATTATAGTTTAACAATGATCAAGACAGTAGGTTACAGTGTTCTGAGTAACGTGCTACAAAAGTAACACAAAGTAATGTAACGGATTACTTTTTACAAANATATATCGTGTATGCAGTTTATGCATCAAAATTCTGTTTTGTGCACCACTATATTGTTTTTTTTTTTATTATAATGGGAAAATGTGCTTTTTCTAGTTTGTGGAGACATCCATGGTCAGTTCTTCGACTTGATGAAGCTCTTTGAGGTTGGAGGATCTCCGGCCAGCACACGGTACCTTTTCCTGGGTGATTATGTGGACAGAGGATATTTCAGTATTGAAGTAAGTCATTTTAATCAGCTCTATTTTAATACTTCATGAAATCTAATCCTGTTTTGATTGCTTGTTTTCTGTCCACAGTGTGTGCTGTACCTATGGGCCTTAAAAATCTTATACCCCAAAACACTGTTTTTGCTGCGTGGGAACCACGAATGTAGACATTTAACAGAGTATTTCACGTTTAAACAGGAATGTGAGTATGAATACCACCCACATCACCCAGACTTTAATAAAAACAATTATACATGCATTAAATGTCTGTTGAAATTTGTCAGAGGCGTAGCATAAATGAAAATGTCTTAATAGAAACCTTTTTTTCTGCCATATGTGGTCTTGTGTGTTTATTGTGTATTTTTACTGCTGCTCTTTTATATACTTGTTAGAAGTAAAGCCATTTCCTGACTCCATATTAGAAGTCAGAAATGTTATTGGCTTACCAAATTGTTTATGCATGTCGGGACTATTGCTCTTGGATTAGGAGGTAAAAGGTTCCACCCTGCATTAAAGCCATTGGAAGTGTTTGCAGGGCCTTTAGAAGACCTTCCATATCTGGCTGAATGAGCATGTTTATGTTTGGTTTGGCTGTTGAAAGTTTTCCTTTCCCTGCCTTTCAATTGGTTTTCCCGCTCCATCTCTGACAGGTAGAATTAAGTATTCCGAGCGGGTGTATGACGCATGTATGGATGCATTTGACTGCCTTCCATTGGCTGCACTCATGAACCAGCAGTTCCTCTGCGTGCACGGAGGCCTGTCTCCCGAAATCACAAACCTTGACGACATCAGGAAAGTATGTGCATGACTTTTTTTTCTTTATTTAAAGTTTTTGTATTAATAAAACGTGGGAGAGTTTGATTGTGGACACTGTTGTCATCAGAAGATATCTGAGATGCCTAAAAGTAACAAAACAGTGTTGACTAATTGAATGCTTTCTTCATAAATGAAACTTTTTATGTTTTGCAACATTTTCTCATTTCATTTTGAATATAGCTGCTCTAAATGTTGTAAAATCCTATAGNCCACTATTTTTCAAAGAGCTTTGCATCATTTTGAGTTCTCCCTGCTGTTGCTAAACATACAAACACTTGAAAGTAGATGTTTGTCGGGTGGACACTGAGATCCAAAAGCTGCTCCAGTCGCAGTCCAACTCTCCAAGAATAAATGAACTTTGAGATGCAGCTGAACGCTGAACAACAAAGATGGGCAGCAGGAACAACGGGCATTTCAAGCCTCGCTGCCGAATGCCACACTCTGCGCCTGAATTTTGTGTTCAATTAGCATGTTTGTGTCTGTCATTTCTTCATACACCAGCGAGGATGAATATAACCGAACAATTAAGGCTTGGAAACATTTCACCATTTGAAACTGCTTGCGGTGAGGTGTTTGTCTCCTCATAATGGAGAATTCCCAAACAGGATTTGTTTTTGACAACAGGGTCTTTGTGCAACAGCATAAAGACATTTCTTTGTCTTTTTTATTGGTTTCCTTCGACATAATTTGGGGATCAGGGCTAATTCTCAGCTTACGCTGGAGCTAACCGTTAAATGAGTTTTTTTTTTTTTTTTATTTATATGAACAGCATTTTTCCCCTTCTGAAATTGACTCACAAAATGTCTTTTAAGGAAGGGGAAAAGATGTTCTGTTTTGTTCTCTCCCTGTTCTGAACTTCCCATGTGGGAACATGTGCTCAGTTTTTCCATCTTGTTGGACATTGGAAGACAAGGGAATGTTGCCTGACTGACATTCAATGCCCAACTAGGACTGTGTGTTAATTTTGGCTATCTTTTTTTTTTTTTTTTGCAATATGTCTTATTTTGATGTTTAACATCCCCAACAATCCTCATGAACCCACATAATGTTTTTGGATTTGCACAAAATCATTTTTCCAGGCTTTTCAAAAAACCTCCCAAGCCTCAAACCTTCTATATGCGTAATTTAAATTCTAAAGTGAGTATAAATTATGATCAAAAAAATAATTTAATTTAAAGCAAATACAAAAATGTGTCTAGATTTCACAGTCTTCACCACAAATTTGTTTTCTGAAAAATAAATAACTGGAAAAATAGAAAGTGGCTTTTGTAGAAAAGTCACTCAGTCAATATGTTAATGTGAGCCATTTGCCAGCAATCTAAACCACTTGCCACGAGGAAAATGAGAATAATTAGAGCGAATGGAATCAGGGTTCCGAGGGTTATTGCAGAGAATGCGAAATCACTACAACTGATGAATAAAATGAAAATCCGGCAGGGATTATTATTATAATAACTGACCTCACGCTGGTCAATTAGATTCAGTTTAAACATGAGCTCAATTCTCAGGTATTAAGCAAAGCATCTTCTCTCTTACTCTGTGCATCATGTGATGTGTTGAGATGGTGAGTCGGTCCAGCCAGTGAGGAAGCTTTTGTTTCTGTGCTTGTCAGAGTCACTAATGCAATTAAAGGAAACTGGCTCCTGTCTTTGTTTGGATGAATCTGCCAATCCGAAGCCCCTTATTAGCTTTAACACACACTGGATGGGTGGCCAACCAATCACGGTGTAGACACACACTCATGTGGTCAGACTCTTACCTATGGGCAGTTAGACACTTTAATTATTCATTTCGACACTTTGCTTCTTTGCAACTCACATTTTTGGATTAATCTAGGTGAATATGGAGAATGAAATGAGAAAGACCGCACATCATGGAAGTCATTTGTTTCAAAGGAATCCATAGCTGTAATGTGACTGAATGTGCTTTTCAGTTGAGTAACTGTGTAGCTCTTCTGGGCTTAAAGGGTTTTTAGTAAATACTTGGTTATATGATTCGAAAACGATTATGTAAGTGTTTGTCAATGGCTGCTGGTTCTTCTGAGTATTGATTTAGCATTAATCGATTAACCATTACCGTATCGGTTTGAAGAGTATTTTATTTAATCTATGTGTTGCTTGGTAGCATGTTCCTGGCATTCGTATTCTGTGCTTAGTCAATATTTTGATCAGGTGTGTGTTTGTTTGTTAATCTTGGGGAAAATTGTCAGTCTTTATGAAGCAATGTGTCTTCAAAATCAGTTCACCCATGTGATCATATGAAATTATAAAAGTCTAAATGCATTATACAGTTATTACGTAGTGAATAGTTGTAGTAAAGATAAAGATTCAATGGTCCATGTCACCAGGACTTTCCGTATTTAAAACCAATACTGTAGAATTTAACTGTAATCACAGCATTTCTCTTTTCTTTCCATTTTTTCCAGCTGTTCCCTTTCCACCTAGCCACCGATTGACTGTGAAGGAGGTGTTTGACAGCGAGGGCAAACCCAAAGTAGATGTCCTAAAGGCCCACCTCACCAAAGAAGGCCGCGTGGACGAGAGCGTGGCTCTCCGATTGATCGGCGATGGAGCTGCTATCCTCCGTTCCGAGAAGAACCTCCTGGACATCGAGGCGCCCGTCACAGGTGAGAAGACCGATGAAAAATCTGGAATCTAGAGAAACCGAGAAAACTCAACGCTGTTGTGTTAATAAACAGAACAGTTATTATAGTTTAACAATGATCAAGACAGTAAGTTACAGTGTTCTGAGTAACGTGCTACAAAAGTAACACAAAGTAATGTAACGGATTACTTTTTACAAACAGTAATAAGTAATGTGTAATGTACTACAATTACAACTTGCAGGTTCTGGCTAGGAACCAAATATCTTTGCCAACATAATGTATAAAAATTTAGTAAAACTTTTACACAGCTCACTTCTTTGAGTACATGGTACAGTATTAGAAATGCTTGTGGATTACTCTACCAGACACGGTGCGTTCGGTTTGGACAATATATGCACTGACATAACTAGTGGTGGTGAAAACGGCTGTCTGAGACATGACATATTCAGTGAAACTTCAGCAACATTTAGATTGATAATGCAGCTTTCGGGTTTTGCTCTCTTTTAAAAGTCAGCATTTGAATAACAAGTGAAATGTAAAGTCATGAACCAGGGAGCACTCTAAAGCTCCTCACATTTTGCCATTTCAATTCCAAAATAAAGCTGCAAGCAGAAATTGCGTTGTTCAATGGATTAAAGATTACATTTGTAACATTTTGTGTATTTTGTAATATTGTATTTTATTACTGGCTGAATACACTATTTTATACAAATTCTCGTTTATGTTTTAATCTTCTAATCTTCTAATTCTTCTATCTAAAACTAGTTTTCAAAAAAACTATACTGAGATAGAGAAATACATTCTGATATTTTATGTGCATATTTTACTTAAATAAAAAAAAAAATTATTAGAGATTCAAGCTCATGGGACATGCATTGATCTGAATGGGGAATGAACGAATTAACTATTTATTCCGGTTGTAATATTCCAGTTTCACCAGGTGAGTCAAACGTCCCCGTTTTTTTCCAATTATAAAATCATGGTTTTACATAATCAGGAGTAATTTTTTCATGTTTTAGCAGAATGTTGATAACACAACTTCATAGTTTCTTCAGAACGTGGTTCTGTTTCAAAATTTTAAGTCAAATATTACTAACGGACATTGTTGTTACACAATCTTGCATTAAGGTGAACTGAGAAGTTTTGAATGTTTTGTTTGTCTTTATTCTCTGCATCACATAAAAAACTGGCCTGTGCGACTAATGATTTAGGAGTTACAGAGGTGAACACACTTGTTTTTTCTCTGTAAGCGTAACTTTGCGCAGGCTGAAAATACAAATCATACAATTACACTGGGAATTCTAGATCTTCTGGCTCGAACCACTAACATGTGCCATATTTCTGTTTATTTCGAGGAACAGAAATTAAAACTTCCTGTTGACTTCTTTGCTTAATTTGATTTCCTTTTTCTTCTTCTCTAAGTCTTCTGGTTGGCTGTAGAGCGTTCGAGTGCAGATCTTTAAGTCACGACCCTCAGCCTAATGTGAATTATCACTGTGGCTCTTTACTTTGCCCTTTAAACAGAATCACTGTGCTGGGCTTAAAACATCTTCATCTGGTCACAAGAAAGGGAGTGACTTGTGATTGATCCGCTTGTGATTGTTTCTCAATTCAATTCTTGTTAAATTTCTCCACCAAGAGTTTGACTTATTAACTTCAGCCTTGTGCGTCATAAAATCACACCATAAAAATGTCATCAACTAAATTGAGCTCAGTCAAGTTAATTAATGCATAAAGGTTTATGTTTATTGTGCATTTTAAGTTTGTGTATGAATGACTTTCCCTGACCAAACAATGGGGAAAGAAAAAAGAAGTTATTATATATTCGTAACACTATAAGATAAATTTGCTTTAGGATATACAGAAGTATCTTCTTTTTTTCTTGTTTTATACAATTGCAATACAGTTGTCATTTTAATCTAGCTGGATCGCATCTGCATGTTCTCTGTGAGGACTATGCAAAACATGTTAAGAGTGGCTTTCAAGAGTTGTTTCTTTTTTTTATTATTTTAATGAGCTTGACTTCAATTCCACACGATCAAAGTGTTTAGGAGAATTTAAGATGTGAAGACTTTATCAATGTATTCTAATGTATGTCTAATTCCTATGTTTTATATGGTATTTCTTACCTACCAACTCGGTCCGAAAGCAGGACACACCTATTAGATTGGTGGCCAACCAATCACAGAGCAGACACTGATTCCATTTCTTCTGCATATTATGGACTGTTTGTTGGACTAGAACCCGAGTCTAGAACAGGTTTAAATGTCCTTCACTAGGACATTTAAATGAAGACTCTGGTCTTCATGAAAACAATAATTGACCGCTGTAATTTACGGTTTATGAGTCATCTCTATGTATTTGGAAAAAAGACCCCAGTTTATTGGACTGCCAATACAAGTACAACCCGTTTAGACTGGTACTATCAGAAAAACAGTAAAGCCTAAACAATCACTTTGGTTAAGGAACTCCGAATCAATGAGTGCAAATTATACATGTCCTTTAGACAGCCATGGTCGCTTCAGAGATAAAAACAGCAGATAGGAGCGAGGAGCTTTTCAGGAAACTGCGAGTGTACCAGTTCATTTTGTCAATTACGTGGCGGGCTTCCTTGGGCTTTCCAAGCACTTCTCTAAATTACTGGAGGGCTGTTGCTGGACTAAGTGACCAAGCAATCAGCTCCAGTGCATCTAGACTCTTTAAGTGTCGTTCCTTGGTCCAAAATGCTGTCTCTTAAATGTTAATGTTTCTCTAATGACTTTTTCAACTTTATGTTAAGACAGTTTACTGACAATAAGGATTCACCAGTGGAGTAGGTTAAATGAGCTCTGCTATAAGTGATGGGGTGTCTCCTGGAAAATCTATATACAGTCCACCCTACTCATTGGCACAAGATCAATTTGTCCCAATAAAAATGGAATAAGACGTGCCCAAGACAAACTGTACAACTGATAATGCCATAGTGTTTTTTATTCGGAAAAGTCTGGAAGTCTGTAGTTGGCACACTTTTATTATGGTGACTATCTAGGGCGCTGTGGTCCTCACAGAATGGTGTCACACTAATAAAAGAAAGTATACATTATAATAGTAAAGCACAGAGCGTATGCCACAGTGCCCTTGCCATAGTAGGGTTTGCATTGGTACGTTAGAATCTAAGGAAAAGAGAATCATGAAGATGTTGTATAGAAAGTAAAACAATGCCAAGTTGTTTTGCTAAATGTTTAAAAAGAAAGTCAAGTAAAAGCATGCACAGCTATCTTCAACGCACAACAAAAAACAATGGTTTCGTACACGCTTTGTTCGTTGAAAATGCAATGTACAAATGTTTCTAAAATTAACACAAAGTGCGCTTCACTAAAGATCGTATCCAGTGGCATGACATTAGCAAACTCATTTAACGCAGACAACGAATCTTAAAAATGACTCTTTAGTCACTTTAAAGAATAATAATGTAATTGTGTTTGTGTTGACCATGTGTGCGTTGTAAACTCTACTGAGCCCAATCAAGTCTGTTCCAGTGTGTGCCATCGTTCTAGAATCTAGAGAAACCATAACTAGTAACCGTAAGCACCTTAATTTCAACATCAGAGTTGGCCAAAGTGCTGTACACACAACAGTCAAACTTATAACAACAGGCTGTATTGCACAGGAATAGAAAGTATAAGTAAATATAAGTTTTGTGTAAATGGACAACCGTTACGCAGATATTACACATTTTGTATTGCACTTGAAAGTTGTGTGTGTGGTTAGTGGATGTGTGAATTCTGTCTGATGATTGCCTGAGGGGAAGCTGTTGTCTGTTTGTCCTGGTTCTGATGGACCTGTACATCCTGCCTGAGGTGTGTGGCTCTGTCTGCATGTTTTAAGAAAGCAGGATATTGTAGTTCTTTGTCTCAAATAAGAAAACTAAATTTTCCTTATGTAACAAGATTTGTTTCGTGACTTCGGATTCGAGGATTTAGCCCAATCTTTCTTGATTAACTGGCGTCCAAAGTGTGTGTGCATGTGTGTGTGTGTAGGTGGCTGAACAAAAATGCCAATTTTTCCTATTTTCTTTCCGTTTTTCTTCTTAGCTGGTGTACTATCCCCTGAGCGCCTGAACTCTTGTAGGCACTAATGGTTGATATATGCAGGCTGCTATATAGCGCACACACGCTGAGGTGTTATGTGAGAGACTCCTGACTAAGCTAATCTCTTGTGAAGACTTTAGGCCGCTCTAATTAAACTTTCTTTTATTAAATTCAAGATTTGCACCTCCCGCTGAGCTTAAAACCTTTGTATAATGTATCATGCTAGAGACCTGCCAGTAATGTACCTTACATTGCCATTCTTCTTTTCTCCTTCTGTGCTTTTATATAAAGGGAACATGGGATGGTAATTCAGAGTATAACCGCACAGTTCGACCCTTGTAGAATTTAAAGGCTCAAAGCTGATAACTTATCAGTGTGCGTATGTGCATCTCTGTCCCTGAAGTGGGAAAATCGCTTTAATGAATTGGTCGGATCCACATTTAATATTTGCATAAGTCAGTAGGTTGTTTATTTTTTCATTATGAACAACTGTTTCAGTCTTATAATCAATTATAAATGTAAGCATATATGAATTCTCATTATAAACTTAAAAATGACTTGTACAAAAAA
>SOMO01000294.1:180683-194331 GCA_028128575.1 Paedocypris carbunculus
AGCAGTGAGTCACGGCGCCGGGGACGGACAGAACACGACAGATTGAAAGTTTGAATCATTTGAAAATTTGAATCATTTGAAAATTTGAAACCAAAACTTGAATCATACAAACTTAGAGTAAAATGCAATAAGTAAGAAAATGCCAAAAATAAAAGCTATAGTGGAATGACAGCAAACACATGTAGTGGACATAAAAGTCAGTTTGTATAATTTATCTAAATTATTACCAAATTCTGGATCTGCTTTCTATTTTTGTCCACATTTTGCTAAATTACACACCATATTTCATCTTTCTTCAAACTGGACACAAGTTCTTTAATTCATTCAATCATGCAAATTTGTCCACACAATGTCCACACAAACAGGTAGCAACAGAAGTCTCGACACAGCAATTGGTTGAACCATTGACACCTATAGCAAATCAGATCACGCGAAACACCCACTGGACGGCGAGCACCAACCGCGTGAGTTGGTTGCCTGGTAGAATCAGCAAGTTCCAGAATGTTAAACGTAAGTTGATTGGTCAATGACGTCAGAGGTTCGCGTGGGGAGGAGGGCGAGGCTATAAATAGCACACGATTCCTCAGCTTTCCAATATTGTCTTGTGTGAATGTGCATGTGTGGGTGTTTGAGTGTTTGTGAGAAATAAACATTTGTTATTTTTTATCTTTATGAACTTAACCTGTTTTCAAAGGTGAGCGTTTCATGTTCCTTTCCTGCGCGTTTTCTCATGTAAACTTCACTTTCATTAACTTATAGAACATGAATAATGCTAATGACAGCGCTGGAGAGTTGAATCTAGTTGTGAGAAGCGTTGATGGAGGTTTATTCGTGAGCGTGGCCTCTCTGGTGGAAGTTTAAAGTTTTTAATTGCGGCGTTTCTTTGTTTGCTTGTGTCTTTCCAGCACTTTATACAGCATCACGTTTACAGGCTTGTCACAATGGTTGCAACCAGCACACTGAGCCGAAGCTCCGAATGCCTGTCCGAGTTCGCTGGTGCGGGATACGACCAGACATGCATCGATTACGGTAGGATTCCGTGATGTTCTCCCGTGTTTTGTGTGATTGGCGTGGAACAAAGGCAGCCTCCCGTTCACCGCTTGTTTACTGCGCTGCTGGTGCAGAGCTGCAGCAGTGATGTCAACACGGATGAAGTCATTCTCCTCTCTTCTCTTTGTCAGCAGCACCTCAGTCCTGTTCTGGGGCTCCGATTAATATCCAAATGAAGTACTGACTAATTAAGTGTCATCACAATTGTTTAGCCTTAATGGTTTCTTTCATCCGGTATCTTTATTTCGTATTTCCAAGTTAGCGTATTTATTGTGTATTTCAATCATTTGAATATATGTGTATTAAAAATTGTATTTTATTGCATAGAGACAATGTATTGTTCACGTCACATTTTGTCACGTCTTTTTGTCATGGGGATATTGTGATGAACTTGTAGCGCAGTGAATATCACATGACGTCATCGTTAGTCAAATGTTACAATGACTTGAAAATGTTTCAATAAAATGTTTCATTAGAAATTCTTTGTTTTCAAGTAGAAAATGTTCATGATAGTGTTGCTTTTATTATGGGTGGGTAGTGAAAAACAAAATGTATATATATATATTTTTTGTAAATAAGGTGCAGAAACCAAATATAGATTTTTTTTTTTAAATAAAATGTATCGGCATACAGACTGAAAATATTTTTTTCTTTGTTTAAAAAAAATGTTGAAAAAATTAATGCTTAAAAACATTCATGCAAATTGATGCCAATTGTCTAACAGAGCCTTCTTTTTTTTCTTCTTTGTAGAAATGGACTTCTGGGAGCGGTGTTTGGCCCAGCCTTACATTAGTGCGGAAGTCTTTGAAGAAAAGACATGTCAGCAGCTTGCCCGGCTTCTGGAAGGCTGTCTGGCCAGAGCCAAGGCCAGTAAGCTGCAGTGTGCCCATGTGCTGGTGCCAGAGACTCTGACCCGGCGGATGGCGAGGGATGTGCTGAGGCTGGCAGCGGGTGAACCCTGTGGGTTGCGGGGCTGCGTACTGGACGTGCGCCTTGAGCTGGAGGAGCAGCAGCGCCGCTGTGAGAAGCTCGAGCGCCTCGCTTGCGATGCCAGTGTCGTGCCAACGTTTGAACTCATATTGGTCTTTAAACAAGATGGAGGCGGTTGGCCCAGCCTGCGCGAGTTCTTGCGCATGGGCACGTGTTTTCCTCCTGGCGCCCGTCGAGCGCTCAAACTCCGTCCGGGCTTTAGGCTTATCAAGAAGAAGCTGTATTCCTCCGCAGCTGGACCTATAGTCGAGGAGTGTTGAAATGAAGATACGGTGCACTGTTAATGTCAGTATGAATGTAGGAGTCTGCCTGGGAAGCAAACTCCACTTATACACAACCTTTTATCAGTAATGATGTTTGTAGCAGTACTTTGGGAATGGGGTGGTGGGGTGAAGATGAAACGATAGAGGGGAGTTAAATAACTTTTCCTGCAGTTTGTGTAAGTTAAATTCTTAATATAAAACAGTGGCCTTGGGTTTGTGCCAGCCTCGTTCAAAATCACTATTTTCTAGTATTTTCACAGTATTTTTTTTTTCTTCCAAAAGATCACTTGTATATCCACTTATCAGAAGAATTGTTTCCAAACCTTCATTCTAAGGTGGCCATATTTTGTGGATGTGTTGTGCTTTTTTGACCTGTGAATGTGTCGCACAAAGGCCAGGAAGCCTTTAAAAGTGTAAATGTTCCTTTCAAAACATGGCCCTTCTTAGCTAAAAGAAAAAAATGTGTTTGTATGTTGCCCACCCCAAACTTTTTGGATGAGCACAATGTTATTAATTTCACAAATGTTCATAGTGTTTGTCCTTTAGCGTTTGACCTTTTTTTCACCCAAATCCCTTGTATTGTTTTTTTTTAATATATATATAGACCGTATATATTTCATTTATGGCATTGCTGTTACAGCAGCTGAACATCTTTATAAAGTTCCTGTTATAGGAAGTGGAAAGCCTTGTCTATCTGACAATAAAGTATATTTTTCAAAAAAAAAATTCTTGTTGAAAATTCTTCGTGAATTCTTGTAATATGATCCCGTCTTGTCTCCTCTAGTGACCTACATTATGCCTCAATACCAGTCAAAACAGCAGGTATAAACCGGACTGAGACCTCGTTTTATTTAAAGCTGCAATAAGATGCCTTGATACGGGACAGTAACCAGATATGAACTCACTCCACACTTCCAGTGTTAACTTCTGTGCTATAGTGTTAAGAGGAAGCAGCTTCATTTTGTATGCTACTTCGTAACAGCCTGTGAAATTTAAAGGCTTTAAGAGAATTGGTCTTGGGTTTAGAAGGCCACTGTGTATTAAAAGTCGAGTACATGCAGGACTGACGTTCTGTTTGGTTATTAAACCTTCAAGTCAGTGGAATAATTTTAAAGCAGAGTAAAAACATTATTTCATCATGTACTGAAAGTTAAGATTATCTACAAGTTTAGTTCAACATGTACGCATTGAAAAATGGTAGATAAAATAATTTGTGATCATGGATGTATGTTTTTTTATTCTAGAGTGAATTAAGTGCTTTTGTGTACTAGACAGTCGGCTGGTATTTATTCATACAGTAAATTCCTTGAAAGTCTCAGAGCGGAGTGGTGCGAATTCCCAAGCTCATCGATTCTCTGCTCAGTCATATGATCCGGCTCTTTGAACTGCCACGACCTCATTGTGACCCAAATACGGCCAAAAAGGGAGATGAAGAATATTCAAAAGTTGTTATTCACTTTGTCTGTACAGTAATTGAAAAAGTGAAGAACCTGGGGGACAGTTTTGAAAGAAAGATGTTTCAGATTTCCTCAAGCTAAAAGCCTGTATTAAAAAAATGTAACACGGTCTTGGACACACACACACACACACACACACAGAGAGAGAGAGAGAGTAGTGTATTAATATAAACTGCCAGTTGCTTTCAAGCCTCTCAAGTTAAAGGTCATTTTTCATCAAATTGGCATTGCTAAAGATCACTCGATGACTCATTTGATTAATACATAGCGTACATGTACAATAGGTCTAGTCAAATGTGGATGTTCCAGAGTTGAACGTGACATGCATGTGCTCCACAGCTGTTGCTTGGGCTGCAGAATGTCAGACAGAACCATACAGCACATGGATGTGTAAGGAAGCACAAACACATTCTAAGCTGCCGTGTGTGAAAGTCGAGCTGCTTGTTGTGACTCATGAAGTTAAGGTTTAAAATGTGTTGCCTACATGCTTGTCACACTGTAATGTTTCAGACTGTAAAATTACTCAATAAATAAAACACAAATAACACACAGATCTGAAAGTGTTTTTATGAAGCGTTGCGTTTGTTAAACCGAACCGGACCATTTCTACTACTTGATACCATCACTATTCTCAATCAAATGCCTGAAAAATTACCTGCCAGAAAAAGTGAAGTGAGCATCAATAGCTTCACATCTGAGATATGAATAAATGATAACACCATCTGGAAAGATTTATTAAACTTTTGGACTCCAGCAAGCAGTGAGAACCATTAATTACAAATGGCGAAAACAGTTGTGGCCTTGTGGTTGAGAGTTCGACTTTTGACCAGTAGGCTGCAGTTTTGAATTCCAAACGTGTAGGTACCAGAACTGAAGTGTCCATTCAAGTCACATTGAATAAAAGTATCAGCCAGGCAAATACCTCCGATAGAGATTTAAGACAAAATGTGAAACTGATGATGCAAGATTAACCCAACAACAACTCTTCCAAGCGATCACAACAGACTCCTTGACAACATCCACGACAAAGTTGTAAGATGTAAAATCATAGACAAATGTTCCCACTGTGGGATTAATAAAATGTCAAAAATAAATTATTTTAGCTTTTTTTTTTTTCTAAATTATAAGACTAGAACTTGTGGAGCAAAAAGAACCGAAAGGTTTTTCTCAATTTTGCCAGTAAACATCTTGACCATCTCTAATATTTTAATGGTGGTTGTAGCATAATGTTGTGGGGCTGTTTCGCTGTTTCAGGACCTGTAAGACTTGCTAAGATAAATGGAACCATAAATTCTGAATACCAAAAACAATGTCTGGTCATTTGTAACCTCTTGGTGAACCAGGATTCTGAACTGGACTATTCATGCAGAGCTAAAACCCTGAACCCTTATTTACTAGAATTGTAAATGCTTTTTTTCAATGGCAGTTCTTTGTGCTGAAAAAAAGTTCAACTATTTCTAATAAAATACTAACTTTATATTTTAAATTGAAAAGCAATAAAACATGGGAAGTGTCAAATAAGAGAAACACAAACCACATTTCAGTTTCCATCCCTCTTTTAATTTTATGTGTGTTGGAACTCTTGTTACATTATCCTGTGTATCACGTGCCCATAAATCTATCAAAGAAAATGTCGCACTAATACGTGTCCCTTAATTTATGCTCAGGANTAAATGTTTTTGTTTAGTTTGTATAAACTGTATTCTGAATTATTTGTCATTTGGGGAATTCAATGCGTTTTGAATTATTTATGAAAATAACCAAAAGTTTGTTTATTCAAATTATGCAAGTCATAATGAAAAACAACCAAATCTTGATTATATAAATTTCTGGCTGTTGCCTCATCTGACCTTCAGGTTACCTGTTTTCCTGCTCACTGTCCTATTTGGACTGAAAATAGTTGGCTACCGGGCCAGACTTTCTCTGGCACTGTTGGTGTTGTGGGTGTTGGCGCTCTTGTGGACCTATCAGAAGGGTTCGGCTGAATTGCTGGGGCATTCCTCATATCACTGATTATCTAACAGTTGATTGTCCCAAAATATCAAGCCGCACTTGTGTACACACATCTCTCCAGTGATGAAATAATGCTGGAAGAGCTGCCAGTGTTTTATTTTTTCATGCCACCTGACCTAATTTTGCCCTTTAGTGAATATTTTCTATTAACACCTTTCTGACATTTTAAGTGCAGGATATGCTTAAATACAATATTATAAAATTGTATGAATGTCTGAAATTCCCTTTGCTAATTATCTATCATTAATATTACTATAATTTAATGAAATTTACCTTATAGCTGTAAGTTTTTCACTTATTTGGTTCAAATGAAAAATAATACACTAACTTTCTCAAATACAACTTATGAACTTGTTTTTGTTTTTACCCAATGCTCAGCACATGCTCTGTCACATGACCCTGTGCCTAGGCTGTTTTTTTAGGGTTTTGTGGGTGTTGAGTCTAACAGTCAGCTGATCGGCTTGTCTTGGGAGGTAGAGACTGCTGTGATTGGTTGAATTTTCTCTGCGCATTCATGCCCTTGTGTGAAACTCGACCAAACCAGAAAGGCATACTGGCCATTTCGCAATGTCAGGGATTTAAACAGTGCTGCTCAGTCAACTGGATCTCTTCTACAGGCTAATGGTTAGAGAGCCAGATCTGAATCAGAAGGTCTTGGGTTTGAGTCATTATTGGAATGAATTGATTAACCTTCACCTTGATTAATCTTAACCTTGATTAACACTTTTTGTGCCCACAAGTGATTTGTTCTTGAACATTGGACCAAAGTAAGCAGCTCTACGTTGATACTCAGAAAGACAAGAAATCAGTTGCCCCTTGCTGAAGTTTTCCTTAAAAACCAAAGGAATGCTGTTTTGTGAATACTTTGCAAATTCCTTCTCTTAGTAAAGTTCTGTTCTATTGAATTTCTATTGTCATTTGACTTTTTCTGGGTCATTTGCAGCTTCAGGTTACATAAAAATAAAAAGGCAGAAGCAGAAATGGGTCAGTGAAGCCTGGGTGATGATGTGACGAACTGCACACAGGCATGTGAAATAAAGATTTGAGTATCTTTTTCCTACAACAAGTGAGTCCAGTATCATCTGTCTGCTCAGAGTAAGTGTGTGTGTGTGTGTGTGTGTGTGTGTGTGTGTGTGTGTGTGTGTGTGTGCGTGTGTGTGTGTGTGTACGCAACTTTCTCATAGAACTGCTTTATTTATTACGATATGCAGCCACCTTGTGGACATCTGAACATCATACAAGAAAGCAAATAATTCACGATCTCATGTTGAAGTACGTTTACCATAAAATTTAAGAAATGGAATTTTGTCAGCATTTGTTGCAGTCACATACAAAACATATATATAGTTAAATGTAGTGCCATGCTCAAAAAATGTGACTTCTGCAATACCTCGGGCGTTTTGGACCTTTTAATGGTCATCTTGAACTTAATAAAAGCAATAATCTCAAATACGGTAAAAGTGACTTTGTGGGACCAAATTGTGCTCTGCATGTAAGACACGCACGCACGCAAACACACACACACACGCACACGCACACACACGCACACACGCACACACACACGCACACACACACGCACACACACCCGGAGCAGTGGGCAGCTTTAAGCCATTTCGTCAAGGACACTGACTCGACCCTGCCACCTCTTGAACACAAGTCCAATTCCCTATCACTGGACCACAATGCCACATTAAGGCAATGCAAACTGGAATAAAAACGAATTAATAGCATATTTGTTATTTTCGTTTTCGTTCAAATTTTCAGTTAAACTTAAATGTAAGTAATGCTCCTTTAAAGAGATCGGCATGCGATGTGCGCTTTGACACAATTAAAACTGTGAAAAGCGCCTTACAAATGCTCCGCACTTGAACTTTGAACTAGATGTAGGTAACGATATTTACACCTTGATCACACGTCTCCCGCGTATATATTAAAACTACAGTACCCGTCGCAACAAAGACCTTATTTGCTTGTTCGTTTTAGTAGGAAGGCAATAATTGTCACCTGATTGGTCGATGCCTCTGCCAAACAAAAATGTATGAAATCTAATTGGCCCAGTTGATTCTCAGTGTCCCGGATGTTTAGACGGTTGATATTTAACACTCTGAAGGCGCGTAACTCGTTTTCAAATTTAGCGAGCCGCTAGTGTGCGTCTGTTCGAGAGCTGAACCCTTGTTTGTGACTCACAAAATGGTAAGTCGCAATATCGTTGGCTTCGTTTGCGATATTTAACGATGACTGTTCATGTTGTAAAATGTTTTAACAGTATTTCGGCATGCTGTTTTGCGGCTGATTAGCTGTAGCATTGCTGCTAACATCCATCGTATAAACACGAAATCAAGACAATTATAGATTATGTATTTCGCCAAATGTGTGAAATAAATTGGGTTTTAACGCGTGCAAACGTGTGTTTTTTTCTGTTTCCAGGCTGGAGGCAAAGCAGGAAAAGACTCCGGGAAAGCGAAGGCGAAGGCAGTTTCGCGCTCACAGAGGGCTGGACTGCAGGTCAGACCCGCGCAACGAACAAAGACCTTTTTAATCCGCTCAGATTAAATTCACGTCTAAACACAACTGTTTCCCGAATTTTGTAGTGGTAGACAATGGCTTTTGAAATTGCATAATTAATTCCAGTTATCCTGTATTTTGACATGATTTAACGGTCTCGTTACCTTCACAGTTCCCCGTGGGTCGTATTCACAGACACTTGAAATCCAGGACCACCAGCCACGGCCGTGTCGGAGCCACTGCTGCCGTTTACAGTGCTGCTATTTTGGAGTATTTGACCGCTGAGGTAGAGTATGCGCTTTGAGACGGTATAAATTGTGAAACGCGCCTTACAAATGCACTGAACTTGAACTTGTTTATAAAATGATATACTGTATTTGACTCTGTAATGAAATGCTTTCTCTAACTCCTTTGTCTCCTTTGCATGTCTAGGTGCTTGAGCTGGCAGGAAATGCATCTAAAGATTTAAAAGTAAAGCGTATCACCCCACGTCACTTGCAGCTTGCCATCAGAGGTGACGAAGAGCTGGATTCCCTCATCAAGGCAACCATTGCTGGTGGTGGTAAGTTCTGTGACCGTGTTCAAAAAATCAGTTTTGTGTTTATTGTCATTGATCTGGTCTGTGCTTGCTTTACAGGTGTAATTCCACACATCCACAAGTCACTTATTGGCAAGAAGGGACAACAGAAGACCGTGTAAAGTGAATCGTGCTGACTGTCTCGAGACTGAGTGTTTTGTTTGCTCTGTAGATTAGTGGAATTTTAAACTTTATATTGTTCAGCTTTTCATTTACTCATTTCTGGGGTATTTTGTTCAAACATGGCTTCAAAGAAGCTTTTTTTCTTTTAGAATGTTTGGCTAGTTTTGTGTACCCTTTTAATTTTGCAATGTGGCATTTGGGTTTTGAACTTGTGAAGTTTCTTGGATTTTATTTCAATAAAGCTCAAAATGCCATACTGTGATCATTCTTGTTCCAATGGTTGAATTTTTTTTTTTTTTTTTAACCCTTTTCAAATTGTTTTGCTTTTGAGTTTCAACTGTGGCTTCTGGGGAAACGTTCATTACTTGTTCTTGAGACTACATGGTGGTTATGTGTTGTCAAAAATATTTTCTAGCCTTTAGAATTATTTCTACATTTACTGGTGCTTTAATTCAAACTGTTACTACATCTAGCCTGTGAAGGATGTCAGGTTCCACAAGTTAACTGATTTGATTGCATTTTTATAAATTTTTCTCCGAACGATAAATTTATGGTGATGACTGTTTTGACCTGGGTAGACATTTATTTATAATAGACTGCTACATTGTGTCTCAGTCCATGTTTCAAATACTACAGTATATCCAAGATTTTTTTTTTTTTTTATTGAATTTTGTCCTACAAGTGTACATGTCCTTTTATGCCAGTGCAAACTATAATGCACTTTTTTATACAAAGGCAATCCCACTCCAAATCTATTTGACCCAGCAATTGAAAAAGTGTCAGAAAATTGATCGGTTGTGATAATATATTCACATGGAGATATTTTCATCTTTAACATTTCACTTCTGAATACAATGCAGATAAATTAATAATCATTTTAAGGCTGCTATGCAACAAACCTGACTATTATTTTAAAGTGATTTTGTGCGACACAATTTGAAAAACTTGGGACTGTCATGGGTTCCTCATTTGGTTTATTAACAATTGTTTAAATATAATGTGATTGTGTAGGGTTTCTATTTATTACAAAATATAAATGTTTATAACCCGCACTGCTATGGATTTATTTTGGGTCGAATGTTTTATTACTTTCAAATAAATTATCATAATGTAGACAGACCCGCACAGGGAGGAAGTGCAGCGAAGAAAAATCGACCGGAAAAGGAACTAGACAAGGCACGAGACATTTAGTCCGGAAGCTAATCACTAACGCGCTCAAGAATCGCTCTGTATCCTAGCTCAAAATATATGCTGTGGTGGATCGCAATTGTATTAAAAAAAAAAGCAAACGGAACCGAAGATATTCTCATACATCAAAGTAAGTTTAATGACTGTGATTCATTTAAGATGTAGTTGTTGTCGGTTGGTCGCAGATGTTAAGCATCTATTTCGAATGTTTTGATGATCTGGTTCGTATGTAAACACACTGAAGGACGGTCGTGTGCTCGTCTCTACAGCTGGCACCTCCACTGTCTGTAACGATGCCCGCTTTACTCGAAAGACCAAAGCTGTCCAATGCCATGGCCAGAGCCTTGCACAAACACATCATGAAGGAGCGGAAGCGCAAAAGACAAGGTTCGACCCGCGATCCTGCTATTTACCATCGAAATGGCGGAAAAGCATCATATGATTTGTGTTGTTTACCTTTGTGTGGACATAGAAGAGGAAGAAGTGGATAAAATGATGGAGCAGAAGTTAAAAGAAGAGGAAGAAAGAAAACGAACTAAAGAGATGGAAGAGCGGATGTCATTGGAAGAGACTAAAGAACAGGTTTGGGTTGTTTCATTGGGAATAAATCACTCAATCACTTGTTTGTTATGAACGTCTGTAATGTGTTTTGTACCAGAGTAAAAAATTGGAAGAGAAATTACAAGTTTTGCAAGAGGAGAAGCATCAACTGTTCTTGCAGCTGAAAAAAGTCCTTCACGAGGAGGAAAAGCGAAGACGGAAAGAGCAAAGGTAAAAAGAATCTCCATTTTATTGTTAACAGCAAATCATAGCTGGGCCTCAACTAGACTACATTGCAGAAATTACATTGTTCTAATTTTAGTTTAATACGGTTGGTTCTGGTTAATTGGGACACATCAGGAAAGAATCATTTTGCTCCTAATAAACGGCTTTCCTGATTAAGCTCATCAAAATAGAGGAGACGTACAATAAGTATTAAGACCTCCATTGTTCAAAACCCACCTCACAATGAACATGCTGAACATTGTTTATATTGTTGAGTTTGTGTGGATTGTGTAGAGGACACAGAAGAACTTGGCAACAGTACTGCTGTTGTAATGTTAATTAAAATTAGTTTATAAAAAAAATGACCCGAGAGTAACAAGTCACCTCTAAGAATAAATCGGTTAATTTTGTGATTCATTGACTGAATCACATGCGCTTGGTTGCACAATATTGACCACAGATCAGCCGTTCCTCCAAGAGCCAAAACTGTTGTTCTGATGAAAGCGAGTGTGGAGCTGACTTGCACTTCTTTTTCCTTATTCTCTAACATTCTTGGTCCCATCTAACTTAGGATTTGTTTTGGGACCTGTTAAGACGTTAACCCAGGGGTGGGCAAATATTTTGATTTGCGGGCGCAAAATCAATTTGCAGGGATTTTTTGCGCAAGAATCGTTTGAGCAATTGCTGTACTGAACTCCCTCATGGATCCTATCAACATATTGTTTTGTGACTGACGGTGTAAAAATAGATGATAAAAAGTTTTTACGTACATTTTATGTATATGGTTTCTCTTATACATGTTGTTATTTTCTTGTGTTTATAATGAAAATAAAACAAATAACAGATTACCTGGATTTACGTTGGAAAACAATATGCGTTTTAATTTCGCAAGTTTGCCGGGCCGGATTAAAATGGTTAATGGGCCGCAGTTTCCCCTGGTCTGTGTTAACTGGTGCCCCAATTGTCTGAATTTGACTGTAGTTTTAATTAACTATATTTTTTTGCCAGTGATATTCCTACGATGGCTTCCTCTAGTTACCAGTCAGGTCTTACTCTGCACTCAGGACAACATCTGCTCAGCTTGCAAGGTGACTTTAATTCTTACGTTGAATTGCTTATTCTTATTGTTGTTGGTGGTTAAAATGTGTGTGTGTGTGTGTGTGTNCAGCCGCAGAGTTTTGCTGTCCACAGCCATTTTGCCGCCCAGCCAGGTGAGGAAAGCCTCAAATATTGAGTTTAGTGGGGTGTTTTTTGTTTTTTAACACCTATTCACATGACTTGTTTCTGCAGGATTCATTCCGAGTGCTACTATCCCGCTTCAGAAACAGCTGGAACATGCCAATCAGCAGTCAGGCTTCACCGACTCGGTACGTGCGTTCACTTTATGACACACTTCGTCTCGTAAACGGTTGTGACGGAATATTTCTGTGTGTTTTGGGACAGGCTGCTCTCAGACCGGTGCATCCTCAGGCTTTACACGTGAATCCTGCTGCTCTGATGCCCAACTCCTCCATCGCCGTCCAGATCCCTGCCACCAAGGTGACTGCTCATTTATGTGCTTTTTAGAACGACAAACTTGTCAGTAAATGGACATGAATGAAATATTAGGAGATATAACTACAAGCATATGCATCCTCTGCGTTCCAGGCTCCATTCCAGAGTTCACCTCAGCCTGCGTCACGTCACGGTTTCCTCACCCATCCTCAGGCGGGACAGAGATTCTACCACCACGGAAAACCACATTAACCGCATCAAAAATCTCTTTTCGCATGCTGGCTTTTTTTTTTTGGCAAACAGGAAATTTTGATTTTGTCATTATAGAAATTGATCTATGCTTGGTCAATATCTACGGTTTATTTCCTCAATCTGCCTGGTTTAATCTTATAAAGATTATTATGCAGTTTTGCTGTAAATGCTGTAAAAGGAATAAGAATAAAGTTTTAATGAATCAATGTTTAATGCAGCAATTGTTTGATCAGTCCTGCATTTTACTTTACATTCATTTACAGTGTAAAGTTTGATTACATGTTATTGATTTTAGTTGTATGGTTGGCCAATATCTACGGTTTATTTCTTCAATTTGACTGGTTTAACCTTAACTGGTCTGGTACTAAAGTACTGTACCTATACAGGTTTGCTGTTAAAAAAAAANGAATCAATGTTTAATGCAGCAATTGTTTGATCAGTCCTGCATTTTACTTTACATTCATTTACAGTGTAAAGTTTGATTACATGTTATTGATTTTAGTTGTATGGTTGGCCAATATCTACGGTTTATTTCTTCAATTTGACTGGTTTAACCTTAACTGGTCTGGTACTAAAGTACTGTACCTATACAGGTTTGCTGTTAAAAAAAAAAAAAGGAATAAGANTCACCGCTGTTAAATTTTGCTTCCTTATTTTGGTTGCACTATTGTGTAATTATAGTAAAGATTATCTTGGATTATGTATATGTTCTTCATCTCTTGGATTTACTTCTCCATGTGTTGTGTTGCAAGGCTCATCACTTTGCCAGCCAGGCTGCAGGTTTCCCGTCTGGGGCAAACGACCACGCCCAGTTCCCAGGCGGCGCGGCGGTCCATGAGCAGTACGCGGTCAGCCAAGCGCAGCATCATTCCTCCTACGGTCCGGCGGCTTCAGTGCCCATCAGCTTTCCAGGAACCAGCCAAATCAGAGGTGCTTCATTCATATACAGTATTAAAATAAGACATTTCTTT
>SOMO01000294.1:195418-205782 GCA_028128575.1 Paedocypris carbunculus
AAAAAAAAAAAAAAAAAAGAATAAAAGCATTTTAAGAAATTGTTTGATCAGTCCTGCGTATTAATTCACAGTCCAAAGTTTAATTACATATATTGTTACAAATGAAGAACTTTTTGCTTTTCGTGGGAACCGAACACATAATCTGGTGTTGAAAATTCAAAATGAGCCACTGGGAAAGTATTAATCTCAAATGACAACAAAAGCAGTTCTAATCTGGCCAAATTATTCCAGCTGTCAACCGCCATTTATATGAATGAACGATTGAGACTTTATTCACCCCACTAGGGGAAATTTCTAAAATGTTACTTATATGCACAATACAATACGTTGACCACAATCATCGAAAGCAAAAAGAAAAGAACTACACAAACAGTTCATTTGTGCTCATTTTATTATTGGGTTGAATTTTTTTTCAAATTAGTTTTTTTTCAGTCACGTCAGTCTCTCAATGACCAAAGTTGGTGTTACACACGAGCCACTGCGGGCAAAGCGTGCACGGATCTGTGCGTCCACCAATCTAAAAGCGTTCCGCTGCCTTTCTCTCCCTCTAATTTCATGCAATCGACATACATGAAGATTAATCCAGAGCGTATTGACATTCTTCTATTTTGGAACGTTTGGTGAGAGAATGAGGTCGGCCTGCGTTTACACACTCTTGATTCTGTATTTTAAAATTCTGGAAGATAAATGGAAATAAGAACGGAGCACTTGGTCTTAAAATCAAGACTACTTCTTCCTGTTAGTTTCGGATCTGTCCTGTACAGGAAATTCTTCACTTGGATGTTTTTTTTTTCTTTCTATTCGTGTTGCACTTGAACTGCTCATAAATGAATGTAAACACACCGCAGACCTCGTGTAGCTACTGATTATTGTGAATTATCATAGCAACCGTATGAGGGACTTCATATTTTGTACAAATTACATCAAATAAAATATTTACTTCCATTATTCTTTCAAAAATATATATCACAGTCTTAATATCCTTAATAATGGCGCACTTAAGTGCTTTTTCTGATTTTGTTTGGAGCAATTTAACAGACTAAATTTTAACCGTCATGTGGGCTGAAAAAAAGAAAGATGGTACAGAAAAAGAAGAAAATAAGAGAAAAGGGAAGGACAGCATCACTGCGGTCTAATTCTCTCCTGTCCAGGTCCAACTCGTCTGTCAACTCCTGAGAAAAAGGAAGAGAACAGTACAGGAAGGAATGAGTAAAGAAAGAGTAGAACAGTAACAATGAGATCAAAAAAGAAAGGAGTAAGAGATGAGACGCACGGAAAGAAATGCTTTATTTTCCGCCCTCTGTTATGTTTTCCTAGAAACTCGGTTTTCCGCTTCTCAAAGTCACTAGCATATTACCTTTCATTTTCATGATTATTTTTTACAGCTTCTTTGAGACTTTATAAATGAACCTAAAGTGAGTGTAAAATGCTTTTGTGTAACTAATATTAAATTAAACAGTGAAGTATGACCAAATAAAGATTAAATGTGAAAAAAAGAAGAAAGGTTCGGCAGCACTGGTTATCAGTGTTCTTCGCTTTATTATTTCTACAGTAAAATCGAAATCTTTTTTATATTGATAAATATTTTGTAATTCAAATCAGACAAAGTGCACAGTTACTTTACATCTCTGATAAAAACAATAGAAACAAGCAGATGCTGCTGTGGTGTATCAGAAAAACTTTGTTTAGGTTTATATACAACAAAACACTCATCTGGTGGTGTAAAAATAGTAAAAAAATGAATTCTAGTTACTTACTTAAAAAATGTATTTAAAAAAATCCTATGTATACTTCTACCTCTGCCCAAACTCCCTGGACAAATCAACAGTCAAACACTTTACATGCATCCATGCACTCATACAAATGTTTTTCTATACATTATAAAAACTGCCTGTATAATTGCTATTAAATAATGTGGATATTTCAATAAATACAGTGGATAATTTAATTACAGTTTCAAGCCAAGGTATTTTAGAATACGAATGGCAGCAACACCCGCACACACAATCTGACAGTCGTCTGGAGATGTTTAGTAGCCAGTGGAGGATCTTTTCACTCATTTCATCTTGCACAAATGCTGATGCTGGACAACATGCAGCTAAACTAAGTCAAAGCTCTGGCGTTAGAACAGTGGTCATCCTGGTTATTGTTCGCACAGAGCCGTATTACCTGCTGTGGTTTATTTCGCCATGGCTTTGATAGCTACTGCAGCCTCCTCGTTCATGGCGGACAGGACAGTGATCTGCACAACACAAGAACCAGGAAACCTCTGAATCCTCAAGAACAACCAGCTTCACGTCAGACTCCACAGAACTTACCAGGATTTCCTCGCCAGCATCAAACTTGCTTTCTATCTCTTTTCCCAGGTCTCCCTCTGGCATTTTCAGATCTTCTCTGACTTCACCGCTGTCCTGGAGCAAAGACAGGTATCCATCTTGTATGCCGATAAGCTAAGCGGTGAAGAAAACACCACAGATGATTACGAACCATCCAACCAATGAGCTTCTGAATACTAGAAGTGTAGCCCCATACCTGATAGTCCATTCTCTTGATATTGGGAACGTCCATATTGTGGGTCGACGGACAGATATCCTCATATTTTTTCCCAGAGAAGATGTCAATGCCCACCATGTGAACCTGCCACAAAACAAGGCTTGTTTACTTCAGCTCTGCATTCAAACTGGCTCACGTCCCACGCATTGTGTGGAGCTGAATGGCGTCGCACAGAGAGACTTCTGGACGCTTCCATCGATGTAAAATTTGTGCTGTCATTAAGAGAGAAGTACAAATGGAACGTATAAGCCCCTCACCTTGGCATGTCCGTGTTTGCCAGTCTTAGACGTGGACATCTCCACAATCTTGCAGGGTCGACTCTTTAGCACCACAAAACCGTTCTTGCGCAGGGCCGAGCACTGCATCGGGTAGGTAGCGGAGGCTCCGGCATCGCCTGTGGTGAAGTCCAGGTCAGCATCCGCCATGTTACTCTGGAATCAACATAAAACAAGTCAAACACTAATCATAAATGTACATAAAACATTACACACCGTCATCTGTTGTTTTTCTGGGAGGTACACATATTCAAGAAATAAATACAAGACTGTTGTTTACTAAATTAAAATGAAAACAATCTTTTTGCAATTTTTCATTCATTTTTGTGGTACAATATGATTGTCATTGGGCCACAAGATAATGCATGTTTATTTGTTTATATCAGGGTTCCTACACTTTCTGAAAGATNTAAAAATGGCTACATGGCTTTGCAGAAGCAAGCTATATAAGGAAACACGAACATGGCACCTGTTAACTGAACATGCTAAATAAGTAAATAGACCTTAATAATAACTAGTAACGCTGATGTCACATTTATTAACCCGTTTCAAATGATTGAATTCACTTCGTATTAATTACATCCGTGTAAAATAACGGTTTCGCAAAGCTTCACGTGGGAAGGGCCGGAACGTGCTCACGCTCCCGGATCTGCGTTTTCAAACATTAAACATCAGTTTCTTCCAAACACGTGTGACGTTTTAGACACATTTGATTGACTTTCGCTAAAAATGCGTCTGCAAAACAATCGCGCTGCTTTGTTATGTCTAGCCGGCGGCACATGCAGCGCAGGTAATCCACGCAGATCGCCACCATTACACGCCCCTATCACGCCACATCCCGCGGCTGGAGAACAGATCGCCCTGCGCGGCGGAACGGCTCCGAGTTTGGGCCGCTTTTCTGCGGACAGTCGCAGTCGCAGTGGTGCGTGAGGCCTGCTGCTGCTGCCGAGTCCGCCGCCACTGCGCACCGCACACACGCCACAGGCCGCCGCGCCACGCGCTAATCGCGGCCGGGCAGGTGCGAGTGTCGCCGGCTGATCGGCACATGACAGCGCGTGAAGCAGAGAAGCGGTGAAGCAGACGCACGCGCTAACGGAAATACGGAATCGGCCCTAATTCCGTTATTTTCTTTTAAACGCACGGCTGGGCTGACCACCGATACGAAAATAAACGTGGACTCGAGTTGTGATTTAGTTTGACACCATCTCGGTTTTACAACTTTAACGTGAATTTGTCCCACTCAGCACACTATTTAAATTGTGCCTTAAACGAGCTAAGTCGTCAAATCGAATCCCTTCGCCCGCGAATGAGCGCAAATGTGGTGTGATTTA
Source organism: Paedocypris carbunculus (assembly GCA_028128575.1). NCBI lineage: Eukaryota > Metazoa > Chordata > Actinopteri > Cypriniformes > Paedocypris > Paedocypris carbunculus. The sequence continues at coordinate 199,578 of SOMO01000294.1, forward strand.
TATGCAATGTCATATAGCCCGTGGTCGTTTTCTTAGCTTAATGAGACGGAACAGACATAATTGCCGCAAATACAAGTGTCATGTATAAAGAAAACAGCGTGGATGCTAGGCGGGATCGCCCGTTCAAAGCCACTCACCTAGTTTATAGGCTCGTCCACGCTTTAGTGCGTCTCACTGGATGTCCCTTTCCCGTTCTTCTTCTCCCGGTGTTGTTTAGGCTTCCGATGCTCGTGTCCGCTTTGCTCCGTTATCCCGATGCTGCTGTCATCACGGGTGCTTCGCTTTTCTTTTCTCTTCCGTTTTCGCTTTCAGCTGACACGTCTAGATGGCTGCTCGAAGCGTGACTGATCCCGAACTCTCTTTATTTCTTGCTCTCCTTCTCCCTCCCTCTTTCTTTCTTTCTTTCCGTTCTATGCGAAGCCAGCACGAGCCGCGTCCACCGGCTGCGCATGCGCGTACAGCGGCGCTCCGGCCGTTCTAGGCCACAGAGCAGAGCAGTGCAGTCCGATGGCGAGTTGTTTTTTAAACCTTGGACATGCAGTAGACAACAGATTTTTATTTTATTGTGTGGAAAAATGGTGATGAGTTCATTACAATCTTTTTGTTATTTTTCAATCAAAATAACTATTTTGTTCATTACGATCAAATGTTGTTATTATTTGGATAAATAATGAAGTTGCAATTTGTTAATAATAAATCCACAACATATAACGTTCGTTTGTATAGCTGAACAAAACGCAGATTCATCACATTGACATCATCATCATCAACAACAACAACAAAACGTTTTTCGTAATAACTTTCTACAAAAACGACTAAAACTTTACAATAACTTTTCAAACTTTATTAATTTAAGTGTCTGGCAACCCTGACCACTACACTACAAGTTCGGTTAAAATTACAGTATTTGTTTACAATTTAACATTTAAATATATTATTAACATATGGATACATTATACTTGTATGATTACACATATTTTATTTTTTTATTTTTTTTAAAAATTATTTAAAAAATGTATCAATGTCTTTTCTTAGATGGTAATGTTTACTTGTAAAATTATGTCAGCTGCATGTATGTATTCAAAGATTTGACAAACATACTACAAGTGAAACTTGAATCTTGACCAGCAGATTTTGCACAAAACAAAGCAGGAGAAGGGCAAAATACCAGGATAATAATAATAATAATTTTATTTTCCCTTCAAACCATGAAACTTTTTCTAATTTATCAACATACTGTATGTGCATTTTTCCATAATGTAAATGTTTGAGTAGACAGACAGACACTTAATGTAGACTGAACAGGATTAGGGATAGGACATCGATTTACCATCAAATCTGCATAAAACACACAAGACAGCACCTCAGCATTTGAGTTGAAACACAGTAACAACAGTCGAATGTCCGACAAGAAAATGTATTTTTAATTAATTTTATTATAGCTTTTATTATCGTTTATTGCTACATCGAGATAAATCATCACTGCCACCAAAAAAGTTTTCTAAAAAAAAAAAGTTTTCTTCTTTTATTTGACTCTTTTTTCTCATTTTTGAACTGATGAGCAATGGACAATTTTTTTAAAAGACTCTTTTTTTCCCCTAATTCCGCATAGTGACTTTGCGTTGGTCTGGGACTAAGAACTAAGACTCTATACAAATACACATGAACCAAAGCAGTATGTTCACAAATGCTTCTTTGGAGAGACCACAAACCGTCCATGACTAGGCCCATGACTAACCTTCCTGGAGGTCTTCAGAGTGTGGTCTGCTGAAGCCACAACAAACCTGGTTTAACAAAGTTTGAGATGGCCACTGAAGCAAATGTTTGGCGGATCTGAGTCTTTACTACATCTGAGGTCGGGTTCTGTTGAGGCTCATTTAGTTGACATGAGCTTGACAGCCTCTTCTGAAACATTGACGAGATTGTTGTCCTCAGACGCATTTCAGTCAAAAGCTCTGCATCATATCTTCCTCAAAGTATGGCTGCTGCATGCCAAAATTACAGAAGTGCCACGTGTCTTGTGTTGATGTTTAGAATCTGCGTTTAAACCACAGCTGTGGTCCAGTTGTAGAGAGTCGGACCTGCCACTCAGATGATTCAAGTTTGAATATTGGTCTGGTAGTTCCACAACTGTGTCCTCGAGTAAGACACTGACCCCCACACATGCCCCCCTGGTCATCACGGCCTAACGCTGCCCACTACTTTGAGAATATGTGTGTGTGTGTCACATGTGTGTTCACTTCACAAAGTGGTTAATTGCAGAGCACAATTTCGATATGGTCGCTAGTGTACATGCAGACAATTTTACCTCGCTTTAAAAAGCTAACACATTTTTTTAGTGGTTTGTGTTTTTAAAGTTTAATAATTAATATATAGTCAACATCCACTTTCATTGTCAAATTGCGCATCAACTAATTGGTTGTTTGCGCAGTGAACGCGCGTTCATCATGACCCACATTTTATCTGCTGTCACCACATGTGGGAGGAGTTTAACTTCAGGTGTGTCTCATGTCATTATGTGAAAGAGCGAGCGTTTATCTGCTCAATTCATATTAGCATAATGGCGAATGCACAAGTGAAACGTTTAAATCGCTTGATATGTTGGATTGAAGAATGGAACGGGCCAGTGAGATGTGATTCGTATTTTAAAGTTAGTAATTGACGAACTGGGAGCAGGGTGGTCTAATTTAGAGATTTCTGAAAACTTAAATTTGCACGACGTGGTTTAACCTTTTGATGGATCAGTAGCAATTTAAAATAGTGGTTGTGCTGCCACCGTGTGGCCAAACAGTATGTGCACATCAACTTAGTCATCAAGTTAAAAGAGAACGAAAAATAGTTTCAGCCCCTAATTGTCTAAAAATGTACTTTTAATTTATATAACAATCTATTCAATAGCCATTAAATGGCGTGATATATTACCTTTTAGAGTAGGCTTAAAGTGGTACATATGTCCCCTTCACTGTGGATGCATTGATGAAATGCAGGTCGGCAGGATGAGTAAAGCAGGTACGTAATAGTACGTGTTTACTTTATCCCTAAGGGAAATTTGAGGCATGTCCATTTCTTGGTCACAGGAAGTCGGAGTCAGACCCAGCAACTAACACCCTGTATTAGTGTGGCAAACCAAATAATGCCTGAACTGTGGATTTAAATGTTTGTGTTGATTAGACGTTGTGATGTTCGATAATAACACTTTCAAAACGCTTGCCACGTTAGCAATTGAGACATATAGAATTACATTGTTTTGCAATTCCGCGACAGATATAAATGTCCTGTATAATTCAATTCTTTCGTGCGGTAATAAAATTGGTTTATATTGTTTTAAACCTAAAGCAAACTGGAATATACGGTAACGCGACCTTTGAGCTGATCGGTGCAGCAAGTGCAAGGTTGGTTGGGAGATTCCGAGTCGTTTTCAAAAGGTAACTCCATCCGACAAATATTTAGGTTAAATACAGTTGCAGAAAAGTATCGAAGTGTCCGAACTCAGTGGAGACTTTTATTCTAAAATCTGGACCTGAGTGTCGCCTTGTTGAAGGTGTCACGTGAGATTCTCGCGCGTGATCCGGTTGTCGCTAAATCTCCAGAGCTCTAAACCTGTGAGATTTGGTGTGGGTTGATATGCATATATATGCAGTACATGTATGCCTCAGTGGAAGATAGATGTCTCGAGGTGAGAAACCGAACTCAGAAACGAAGCTGCGAACATCGCCCAGTGCCTCAACTAAGAACTGGAATACTGTTTGCTCCCCGTTGGATTGGAATACTTGTTTCATCAGCGGACAGGGAAAAAACGCACTATTATCTCATTCTGTTTTCTTGCTTGCGGTGTGCTTGCCAAAAATGTGCTTGTAGTTGTTTTACAAGTTGTTCAAATAAAAATGATATTCATTTGTAGTAGTGAAATTATTTGCTAGTCTAAAGGTTGGGGGGGGGTCATATTTTATAATATATTACATATATTTCTGCAGTACTTTTTTCTTAAATGTATACAGTTTAAGAACTTCTGGACTGGATGTCCTATCCTTGAAAGAAGCCCAAGTTCCACATATTAAAGAAAAAGAAGTATTTATGTGTCTGGGTAACTTTAGGTTGAATGAAATATAGCTGTTGTAAATATCAGAGTTTCGACAATTGTATTAATAATAGCTAGCGTTGGTACTATCTTGCTGACACACTTATATTCCAATATCGTTTTTTATTAGAATATTAAAATGTCCTGCTTAATCTTGTTGTCGAAAAAATTGTCTTATCGACCATTTACTGCATCGCTTGTTAATCAAAGGACCTGGCGACATCATTACAATATCTACTTTGAGGTTTAATAAAATTACATAATAGCTTAAATAAAAATAAAACTTAATATTTTCCAACAATTTGCTTTGCTGGCATTGTTCTAAATACAATTTTAAAATAGCATTGGTTTTAATAAAAATCGCATGGGCAACCGCCTAATGTTGCGCTCGCTCGCACAGATTTGAGTACCTCGCAAAAGCCCGTTATCGTTCCAAAATCATTTCGATACATCGCGAATTTTCGAACAAATATAATTTGGAACTGAAGTAGTTGCCTGACAACATTGTGCTTTTTTAAAGTCTGGGTTTCGCGCGAGACTTTGACCCCGATTATTCACGCGAGAATCAAAAATGTCAGGGATTGGTCGCCTGAAAACCAATTAAATGAAGGGTCGGATGGTTCTTCCTGACAGTGATTTGGGATAAAAAGTTCGAGGTGGCCACTGAAGCAAAAGTTTGGCTAGTCTGAGGGAGGGGGTTACGTGCATAGAGCGAGAGAGAAAGAGGGGCAGAGAAAGAGGGAGAGAGGGAGAAGATGAGCGACACAGAAGCTACTGAACAACCGCAACCCGAGAGAATAATAATCGGTAAGGATTCACACACCTTTACAGCAAACTTCTAATTCACGTTGAGTTGGTGTGTTCATTGTGTCCTCGTCCTCATTTGCTGTCCAGCCTTTTTGTGTATCAACTTATTACCATATCAGTTTTGTGTTATTTGGCATTTCTATATGAAAGTTATATACGTAGCTATGTTATTTATTGTAGTCTCGTGACTTGTGTTGTAAGTTGAGGCTTGGAGTCAAAATGCTGATAAATGACATGTCTTTGGGGGGTGGGGGTGTTTTTCGTGTTTGACCAGCTAAATGGATTTAGTTGTATTTTTCTGGTGGGAAAGGGGCAACCGGGACCGTTCGGTTGTTTGCTCAGTGAAAGCGCGTTCATGACCCACATTTCTTCGGCTGTCACCACGTGCTTCTTGTGGGAGGAGTTTAACTTCAGGTGTGTCGCATGTCGTTAGGTAAAAGCGGAGCGTTGATCTGTTCGTTTCGAATCCTGATTTTTGCGAAAACACAGAACTCTTAAATGGCTTTATAAGTTGACTTGTGGAATGGAAACGGGTCATTGAAATGGTGAGATTTTTAGTTTGAGGTTAATGATTGACGAACAGAAAGCGACGTAGTTCGATTTGAAGTATCTCTTTTTATTGATGACTTGTGTTATGTATAATATATTTCTAAATGTTTTGAATTTATTGTAGCGACAGGAGTGCAAGGAACGGTGAAATGGTTCAATGTTCGCAATGGCTATGGCTTTATCAATAGGTAAGTTCTGACGTTTAAAAAAATACATTCTGAAAGTGTGATAGTCTCTAGGCTGTGCCAACTAGAGTAGTTGAAATTATATTATAGTACTTTTGAAATTATTTCACAGGGGGTTAAGTTTGCTTTAGAATATTTCAACAGTCATTTAAAATATTTGAACATTTGTGTTCAGTAAGTTTAAATTCATCAAAAAAGAACCTGGCAATTTATTGAATCGTTATTAGAGGCATTAAAATAAATCAGACACCAAGTATTTTATTTCATTTCTACATTATACTAATAATACTTTTAAAAGTATAATGGCAAGTCTTGTTAAATAATGCATGGCATGCGCATAATGATTTGTTTAAATGTTTCCTAGAAATGACACAAAAGAAGATGTGTTTGTTCATCAGGTAATTTCTTTTTTTTTTTATCTGTTGTATTCATGCTTACAACGTATGCCTTCATGTTTTGTCTTGTCAAATTATTATTATTTTTTTAATAAGTGTTCACATCTCTGGAATTTTATTGAATTATGGATCAAAAGTTTGTGTTTATTAATTTTTACCAAAGTGTTTTGAGTTTAAACAATGTTTCTTTT
>SOMO01000294.1:205816-216408 GCA_028128575.1 Paedocypris carbunculus
AATGTTGTTTTGTTTTATTTTTTTATTTTTTTTTTTTTTTTTGCAGACAGCTATAAAGAAAAATAATCCAAGAAAGTTCCTCAGGAGTGTGGGAGATGGGGAGGTGGTTGAGTTTGATGTGGTTGAAGCGACAAAAGTAAGAATCATCAACGTTATCTTAATCATGAATGGGAGTTTAATGCATCATTTTGTGGCAGGGTTCCGAGGCAGCGAACGTGACCGGTCCTGGTGGTATACCTGTCAAAGGCAGCAGATATGCCCCCAACAAGCGAAGGTTCCGTCGACGCTTTTACCCCCGTGGTGCACGTCCTTCCGAGGGAGAGGGGAAGGGTGCTGTTACGTCTGAAGGAGAAGGCAGCGAAGAGAAAGGCGTCCCCCAGACGCATCCTCGACGTCAGCATCCACGCAGGAGACCCATTGGTCCACAGACAGAGGTAAAATGCCTGTGTCTTCAAGGAAAAAAAATTGCTCATGTTTGTTGTCTCTTAATCTGTGTAAGTCTTAAATTGTAAGTGGTATTTTACACTTCTCCTCCAGGGAGAAGCACTAGACAAGGAAGGAGAAGTTGATGGTGCCCAGCAGAGGCCGCCAACCCGCAGATTCAGACCACGTTTTCGAAGGTTAACAACTTGGATTATTTTGTACCTATGACACTGTTGGCTTGACATGCTAAGTTAAGATGACATGGAATCGGGTGCAAGCAAACAGCAAAAAGAAGGTTGTCTTTGGAGCCACGTTGCAGATTAATGTGTGGCTAAAATAAAAAGAAATGGCAGAAAAATGCTGTTTGCTCTCCTGAGATAAAGGGTGATAAAGACTTGCTGTCTGTTTGATTAAATAGTTTAGACTGGTTACTGACATTAAATTGACCTTTAAACATGTTATATTTACATTTAGTCAGTTGGTTGGTTTGCAACTTTTACTACCTTTTCTGAGGTGTCCATAGCACGTAGCAAGTTACCAATTGCAGGAAGACTCAAGTGAAATGTCGTGATGTATCCAATTTTAAAAGAACTTAAGAAACTCAAAACACAGAAGTAAAAAAAAAAAAACTATTTATGAGGTTATTTATTTCCTAATATAGAAATGCAATTTAATTCCAAACTTTCAATTGCAGAACAAAATGTCAGTCTCTGTCATACTCGAATGTGCAAAATGGTGCAACCGCTCATGTGCTCTTGTCATTTCTCCAACTTTGCAGAGTACTATGTGCAGAACCCAAGAAGTTTTTGTATTTTAAAATCACAAAGTTTCTCTCGTCATCCAGGCCATTCAATCCTCGTCCTCCTGGAGACGCTCAGGTCGGTCACTCCGGCTCTCAAGACTCGCCCCCTCCTGAGGGCCAGACCAATGGGGAGCAAGCTGATGAGCAGTCCAGGAAACCTCGGAGACCATTCAGTCGACGTAGACAGAGGAAGTCAGAGTCTTCTGCTTCCAAAGTGAGACCTTGCTGAACTTTTGACATTCGCAATACAAAGGCTTACGTAAATGGGTTTCATGTGTGTTTTAGGATGGAGATGAGCCTGACAAACCCGATTCCCCAACTCAGTCTTTGAAACCTGTGAGCACAAAGTCTACTTCTGAAACCTCCCCAAAACAGTCCCCTAAATCTGAGGTGAGCCCCCTCCTCTCAACCAATCTGAGTGAAGATCCTCGACGTGTGTGCTAACAATTGTCTGACTCTTTAGGCCGCAGACCCCACAGCTTCCAAGCCCTCGGAATGATTTCTGTAACCTGGAAAGAAATCATGTGACCCTGACAAGAGGTGGGACTTCCTGAGCTAAACTGGTGCTGTTTTGAAGGCGGTGTAGAGTTTCGGTCCTCACACTACAACTGCTGTTAAAATACTTCAGAAGTTGTCAGCTGAGCGCAAGCAAAATGTACAAGCAGCAACCACTGTATTCCTACAGGCTTGTGAAATTTATGTTTTTGGTTCTTAATTCCAATTAACAAGCATTCTAAAAAAAAATTAAGTTTAATTGGCAGAAGCTTTTTAAGCATTTATTTTAGTTTGTATTTAAATTTTTTGCTCAATTTGGCTGCGCCCTTCTACTTGTTGGATCACAATGCGTCTCTCCGATTGTTGAAATGTTTTAACATAACTGCTTGTGTTCTCTCTTTCTATCCCTCCGGCTCTTTTTCTGCCGTCTCTGGGCTTCTTTCCCCCTTCTTCTTTCTGTGTCGCTGCTTGGGTTCCCGGTGGGTTAGTATGGAGGGTTAGTTCTTCACCTAGTCTCTTCAATTATCCACCCCGTTCCTCGACTCTCCATTTGCTTCACTCAACCTGATGCACTCTAGTGGTCTGGAGCTTTTGTTGTCCATCTGTCCGAGAGGCTGACGGTGGTGCAGAGGGCATGATTAGTCTTTATAAAAAATTATATGTAAAAAAAAAAAAAAAAAATTTAATACCGCTGCTCCTGAAAGCCCGTTAAATTTGCAATGTTTCCCCCAGTGTACTTCAGTTCTGTACTATGGGTAGTGAGCAGTAGAGAAAATTATGACCGGTTCTTTTCAGTTCATCTATGAGAAGAAATGCCATTCTGTTTCACCGGCTCTTCTCTTTCTAAAAACGAAAAATATGGGGAAATATACATCGAATCAAAACGCACTGGATTGAAATTTACCCATTGTTTTTTTTTTTTTTTTCCTTTTCTTTGTTTTTGGTGGGAATTATGTGCAATGCCAGTAAAGTGAGTTAATAAAAGTGTTTCAAAAAGCAGCATGACTCGGTCTATGAAATGAAATTGCTGGGATTCTGAGATTTTAATGAATGGTTAATGTTTAATTAAGATAATGTTTTGCAATATTTTTTTAAATATTTTACATTTATTTTAACAAGTAGAAATGATTTTCCGTTTTGTGAGAAAGCTTTAATATTAACCTCATAAAAATATTGTTCTATTCAACAAACTGCAAACTACACACACGAAAGATCACATGTTGTCATGTCTTTTGAAGCTTGAGTACACAAATATATATACACAACTACTTAATGTAAATAATAGTATAAGCATAAAATCTATACGTTTAAACTACATTTTTCCAAAACTCAGTCCAACAAAGTGGGTTTTTGAACCTTTCTATGACCTAATTGTTATCTGAAGTGGTCTGAATACATTGGTGCATTGACCAGTTGCTGAACATTACAAGTCTGGTCAATTTTGTATAACACGTTCAATGTTGAGCCTTAAACATACACAGACTAATATCTCCTGTTATGATTGGCAAAAGCATAACTGGCTTGGTGTCCTATGGAAACCTTGTGCGGATAAAGTGCAGTAATCCAAATCTCGAGCCTCTTGCTCCTTTAAAACAACATTGCACCCCACCCCCCCAAGTTCAAAATTCTCAAAAAAAAAAAAAAAAAAAAAAATCAATATACCAAATCCCCTTTCAGTAGTAACGTCTTTTACAACACATTCTCTCATTGAAAGGTGAGTGCTGGTCCTTCTGGCCCCCATCCACCATCCCATCCACTTCACTTCAGTTATCAGTGCCTTCTGATCCCAAGTAGTCGAGTTCAGTACTATGCTTTCCTGGATCCATGTCCATATCCATCATGTTCTGAGGGTGATGGTGGAAAGCGGCTGAAATCTGGTCAAACGTTTTGCCCCGCGTTTCAGGAACTCTGAAGAACGTGAAGACCAGGAAGAAAAGAAGGAGCACAGCAAAGATGAGGAACACATAAGGACCAGCTAGGTTCTGCAAGGGAAAAAAAAGGAACATTTTAGGTTCATGGTGGATTGAAAAATTACCTTTAATTTGTATGGTCACCTACCGCCACATATTGGAAGCCCATTCCAATGATGAAGTTTGCCGTCCAGTTGGAGCAGCCGGCCACTGCCATTGCTGCTGGTCTGGGACCTTGTGAGAAAAGCTCAGCCACAAAGAACCAAGGAATCGGTCCTGGACCCACCTCAAAGAAGGCCACAAAGCCAAAGATGGCCATCATGCTGATGTAGCTCATGGAAGGCACCGTCTCCTGTGGAAGAACATGTATCAAACATTTCTGATTAGGCGCAAATAAAAGAGAAAGAGAATCTTGCTTTGTGAGAGAGAGAAGGTCGGACCTGATGGAAAAAAGAGCGAAGGGAGAAAGACAAAATGAGAGAAAGTTAGAGGGCATGTGAGAGAAAAGAACGTAGAGAGAATGGAGAGGCAGAGAGAGATAAGGTGGGACAGAAGAAAGGTGAGAGAGANGTCCGCTTTGCTCCGTTATCCCGATGCTGCTGTCATCACGGGTGCTTCGCTTTTCTTTTCTCTTCCGTTTTCGCTTTCAGCTGACACGTCTAGATGGCTGCTCGAAGCGTGACTGATCCCGAACTCTCTTTATTTCTTGCTCTCCTTCTCCCTCCCTCTTTCTTTCTTTCTTTCCGTTCTATGCGAAGCCAGCACGAGCCGCGTCCACCGGCTGCGCATGCGNTGCACTCTAGTGGTCTGGAGCTTTTGTTGTCCATCTGTCCGAGAGGCTGACGGTGGTGCAGAGGGCATGATTAGTCTTTATAAAAAATTATATGTAAAAAAAAAAAAAAAAATTAAATACCGCTGCTCCTGAAAGCCCGTTAAATTTGCAATGTTTCCCCCAGTGTACTTCAGTTCTGTACTATGGGTAGTGAGCAGTAGAGAAAATTATGACCGGTTCTTTTCAGTTCATCTATGAGAAGAAATGCCATTCTGTTTCACCGGCTCTTCTCTTTCTAAAAACGAAAAATATGGGGAAATATACNTAAATACCGCTGCTCCTGAAAGCCCGTTAAATTTGCAATGTTTCCCCCTGTGTACTTCAGTTCTGTACTATGGGTAGTGAGCAGTAGAGAAAATTATGACCGGTTCTTTTCAGTTCATCTATGAGAAGAAATGCCATTCTGTTTCACCGGCTCTTCTCTTTCTAAAAACGAAAAATATGGGGAAATATACATCGAATCAAAACGCACTGGATTGAAATCGTCCCATGGTTCTTTTTGTTTTTTTCCTTTTCTTTGTTTTTGGTGGGAATTATGTGCAATGCCAGTAAAGTGAGTTAATAAAAGTGTTTCAAAAAGCAGCATGACTCGGTCTATGAAATGAAATTGCTGGGATTCTGAGATTTTAATGAATGGTTAATNAAAACAAGATAAAATATAGTGTGTGAAGGATTTTCTTCTTCCCTTCACTTTAAATGTGTGATGAAGTAAGAGAGTTGTGTTCACTCACAGCGTTAACACCCGACAGTTGCTGAGAAAGCTGCAGAAGGATGGAGATGATGATGGGCTGCTTGTACAGTGGAGAGCGAAAGAGCTCAGCAATGGACACTTTTCTTTCCATGTCCATCCTCCTCTTCTCCTCCTTCATCTCGGCCAGGTCATCACTGACCTCCAGACGGCCGGTCAGGCGCCGCAGTGCTGAAAATAAAAACAATCAATACGTTTGTTAAACACATATATACACACACATTTGGTGACCTCTGATATGGCCAATGGTTGATTTGAAAACCTTTTTTTTAAAGACAGGAAAAAAATAAATTAAAAAAATGTTTAAGCCTTTGAAACATTTCACAATCCATTACAGCAATCGGATTAAATTTTATATTCTCTCAGAAATATAATTTTAAATTTCACTACACTTTAAAATACATACACTATATTACCAAAAGTAGTTCATAAATGTAAACTTAGTGTAAAGCACCTTTTATCTTTGGTCCAGTGTTTTTAGATGCATGTGCATTTTGGCTCTTCATGAAATTATAATAAAGATATTTTTGTAAATAAATGATGCTGCATTTTATGAATTTGTACATATGTTCTGTAAGTTATCTGGGATATTTTCGGAACATTTTGTGGCAGAAGTGTTAGTGTGTTCTTACCGCTCTTGGCGTGATGCTCTTGGCACCGGATGATGAAGAGGAACCGAGGGCTCTCAGGGCAGAAAGGCAACAGCGTCATCTGCAGGACGGTTGGAAGAACTGTCACGCCCATCAGCACGGGCCACAGCTCCTCGCTGCCCAGCAGAGACTCAAGTCCCAAGATCTGGAGAAAAGACATACAATATCTATCAAAACACAGACATCTAAAAGTTTTTTCTAAAATCAGAAACGAAAGATGAAACTGTACCTGGGCTATTAGAATTCCCGTGACAATAGCCAGCTGATGCAGAGTGCCCAGAGCTCCTCGCAGGCTGGTCGGGGCAATCTCACCCACATACATGGGCACCAGACCTGATGCCAACCCTATTTAAACAAAACATGTTTTCATATCGTTCATAATAATTATACAAAAAATGTGTGATTATGTTTATTATCATTATGTTGCAATTTTAGATATTTTTACTTGACTTTTAATTACCTTCATTTTGAAAACTTTTAGTTTTGTATTTTTTGCAATATGATTTTCAATTTTTAAAGGGAAAAAGGCAATGTATGTGGTTTTATGAATTCATTAATTTATAATCTAGAATCATTAGATAAAAAGCTTAATGTATGTGGCGTTTTTGTGTTTAGATCCTCAAACCATCTGTGTTATTTCAGTGTTAGAAAGTTATTACCGTCAAACTAAAACTAAATATAATCTTGTCTACTAAAGCACCTATTATGTGAATAATGAATAAAAACCAGCTTACCACAATAAGCCCCAATAGTGAAGCGTCCTAAAATCATCATTTCAAACGACCGGCTGATTTTGGACATTCCCATCAGTCCTCCACCGATAAATGCCAGGACGTTACTGATAAGCATTGCTTTCCTCCTTACAGACACACACAACATCATATAGTTACTACCAGCATCATAGATTCCCTTTTACTGTAGGACATGAAGTCAAGCTGCATTGAATCCCCTCACCGGCCAAAGAACTCTGAGACGATTCCCACTGAGAAAGAGGACAGCATTCCTCCAATAGAAAAAATGGCCACCGAGAGCGACCACAGGGACGTCAGCGTCTGAGCAGGGATTGGCTCCCTGTATNACCATATAAAGTTACTACCAGCATCATAGATTCCCTTTTACTGTAGGACATGAAGTCAAGCTGCATTGAATCCCCTCACCGGCCAAAGAACTCTGAGACGATTCCCACTGAGAAAGAGGACAGCATTCCTCCAATAGAAAAAATGGCCACCGAGAGCGACCACAGGGACGTCAGCGTCTGAGCAGGGATTGGCTCCCTGTATCTTTCTGTCCATGTTGAGTTATAGTCCTGCTCGATGATCTGAAGTCCAACAAATAATGGAGATGTCAATGATTTTATTTCTATGACAAGTGGGTCAGTTGCACGAGGGGCCAAAACCTTAAACCACACTTTAAGCAGGACGCTGAACGGGATAACATTCATTAAACAAACTACAATTAAACATTTTTAACATATTTATGAATAAAAATATACAAACTTAAACTAGAGTTTTTCGTTCTCCATTAAAACAAATTATTTAGATGTCTTAATATACAGTTTATTTAAATATGTATTGTACATTTTACAAGAAAGCAATGTGAACGTGTTGCAAAAATTTGCACAAAATTAAGCTTTTAAGTAAATGTTACAGATTCTACAATTTTTACAAGGCCAGGTAGGTAAAACACTGCATTCTGGGATCTGTAGTTTGTGTCATCAGCACTTCATAAAATGAAAAAAGCTCCATATNTTTGTTTATGCAGATAATTCAGATTAAGCATTAAGCATCATGTGACTTATTTTTACCTTCTGTGGAGCGTTGATGACACCAATGTTGTACCCGAACTGAAGGGAACCCAGCACAGCAGTGAACACGGACAACGCCAGAGTTCCTGTGATTCTCTGCAGAACAGCGAAACACACACTATCACAAAAGAGCTCGTAGTTTAATTGTAATATGTCGTGTTATGTGAGTACAACACATTTGGCTTTTCCGTGTATTAATAAACTCTAATCTCATTTGTCTGACTTGGTAAAATAGGGGACAATCTGGACTGGGCAGACACACTTGATATATATATCACATGTTCCATCGATAATTGACATACAAAACAATATATTCTCTCCCCCACTGTAAGCCCAATCTTACCAACAATCTCAGCACAAACATCTCATCTTGACCCTCAAACTGGCCTTCAATGTTGGTGGGCCCAGACAAAGGTCCCCACAAGTGCTGTAAGGCCCGCTTTAGTATAAAAGAATCCCACTTTGTCCTAAATGCCCAGTACGCACACACACACACACACACACACACACACACACACACACACACACACACACACACCTTTCACTGCCTGATCAACATATGATTTATCTCAAGGAGCAATCACAGTTTCTTGGCCTTTATTACATAACAGTAATTAATTTAAATTCTGTATATCAAAGTGACAACATATTCTGTCTTTGTTCTGTCTAAAAAGACATGTAAATTGCAACACATGTTGGTATAAAACTGTGATGTTACAATTGTGTTACATTTGTTATAATACTACATTTTCATTAAATTATTGATAATGATATATATTTGGCATATTTGCAAAGAAAGTCCTGTGATATTGCGTATGAAGATAAATAAATGTGCTGTGGCTTGCTCTGTGTTTTGGTTTGAAGGCGTGTTTAGTGATGATACATGAAAACATTGACAAGACGAGCGATTTCACCACAAACTTTCAGCAACAATGTCATTGTATCTTACTGTAATATACTGTTAGTTTGACTATTTTTATCAGGCCAACTTTAGGAAGCTGTTATTAACTTGTAAGAAGGCTGGAATGAAATGTCGCTGGAGGCAAATTGTAGTTTCATTGCTGTGATTGTGATCAGGGAACCGGAGATTATGCATTACAAACCATTTAAAGTGTCTTTTACTTAAAAACCACTACTAGTTTCTGAGAGACTGCAACAGCCTTGATTCTGACCTTGTTTCAAGTGACCTTTAAATGCTTCCTATTCATGTATTTAGTGCCATTCAGTCTAGTTTATTTGGCCATTTATTCCAGTGAATATTTTGTGTTATTTGTGATTCTAATATTCTGTATTTGACCATTAAACCCGCAGATTGAGATAATTATTAAATTATTAAATCGGGTTAAAATATGTGTAAATATTAGCAACTATGAAAATGCTAACATTACTTATTAATATACAATGTTAATTTAATAGAATTAACAATGTTACAATTTTTTTTCATATATTTTGCACATCTAATGTGTTATTTCTATTCCATGTTATAACTGCCATCCTTTCATTACCTCTCCTCCCAGTTGCTGAAATCCTGCCGGCATGACGCTGAATATCAGGTTCTTTACCCTGTCTTGAAATATTCTCCCAAAACTGATATTCCAAGAAAATCTATTCCAAATAAAGATCTGAAATTTCCTGTAACAATCAGAAGGCTGTAGCAAAAGATATGTCCCAATATTCCAGTCTTGTTGTCTTCGAGGGTCTATGATTTCTTCAGTGACACATGTGGTCGGAAGAGCAGGACATGGGGACACATGCTCACAAACCCTCCAACCACACGTTTTCCTTCTTTCTTTTTTTCACAANGTTGTCTTCGAGGGTCTATGATTTCTTCAGTGACACATGTGGTCGGAAGAGCAGGACATGGGGACACATGCTCACAAACCCTCCAACCACACGTTTTCCTTCTTTCTTTTTTTCACAAGCAGGCTGAGACCAAGGGGCGGAGCTTAAATCAACACGTTGAGCTGACTGTTTCCTTAAGGTGCCAACTTCTGGTGTGCCAATGCACAAATTGTCTACCGTCTCACATTANTTAATATTGTCTTCAAAAAAAGTCGAAATGTATGTTTGGTTAAATGTGTGTAACAGTTTCTCTGAATAATTGACACTTTTCTAAGAAACTATCGTTTCCGGAGGTTTTCCGAAATTCTTTTAAGCCACATTCAGTTTAACTGCACCGTAACTCGCTCAGTTGTCCAACCAGATTGTTGAGAACTGCCATGGGCGAGCATGACTGACCTAGTCTCTATTGTCCAGCTTTTCATAGACCATAAATCCCTTACTATTTTCGCACACATGCCACAGGGGTCAGTCTGCCTAAAACCCCCTCCCCACAAACTCAAGCCCATGTCACAGGAAAGGAATTCTCTCCAGGCAACAGGTGCTCCTCAACGACTACTTTTGGTGACGTTTTAATCTGACAAATTTGACTTTTGTAGGGAATATTGAGATTAATGAGGCTCTATTACTGTCTTGTTCCTGCTATGATGCTGTTGCAGTCAGTAAAGCAGTGGAAGAATGTCTAACCGAAGCCCACCCATCACACACCCCCTCTAACACACCCCCAGATCACGCCAGCTTCTTCCACTCCCTTGTCTTGTTCCCTGCCTGATCATCTGATGTTCCTGGCTCCGAGAGAGTGGTTGAATCTGATACCTGTCAGCTGGTTTGCAGGGCCCCAGTCAGAATCATGTGCCCAATACTCACTAAACCCAGAGAAACCAGATCCCCTACAGACCAACACAGAGCACGGACGCGGCTCTGTGACTCTAATAATGCAAGTACACGTACCAGCGTAGAAATGTGACATTTAAATGACTTTTCAAAATATTTCACCTTGGGAATGTCGAGACGAGTAACTTGATCCCAGATTCTTAAGGTGAAGTGACAGATCATTACATCCAGTCATTGGAAACATACACACGTGTC
>SOMO01000295.1:39572-59997 GCA_028128575.1 Paedocypris carbunculus
GGAGTCGTGGAGTACCTTGTCAATAACACTCCTCTCAATTGGCTGGTTGGGCCTTTTGCGCCTCAGATAACAGAAAAATGAGACACACAGCCGCTGAAATTGTATTATTGTTAATTACAGCTTTTGTGATGCCGTTTCATGTTTTTACGGCATTTGAATTAGTAAGAGTTTAGATATTTATTTGGATTTATTGCAATCAGTATTCAACACATTTTCAAAAACACTAATACAGCTGTCTTGGACAGATCGACTTTTGATTAGCATTTCAACAGTTCTAGTTACTGTAAATACGTTTACATGTTCATGAAAACACTATTCTGAATAAAGGCAAACAACCTGTTAGACCTGAGTTGCTGTTTTTTTTTTAATGTAGCGTCATTTATGAAAAATACATCTGTTTTTCTAAAATGCTCAATCACTTTTAATATGATGTTTTTTCTCCATTTCATTTCTTCGATGAAATGTCTTTGATCTTATTGTGATTGTAAATGATGGGAAGAATCCAGACTTTACTCCAGGTGACATTCCTTACACGCTTGTTCCAGTAAAAGATGACATTGGGAAGAGAAAAGCTCACTCTGGAACAGTACATGAATACTACTATTGTTTGTTTTTGTTGGAGAGAAAATGTACTCGAATCCAATATGTTAGAAAAATATTGCACAATGAGATACATCGATGTAAATATTGACAGATGGAATGCTTGAATATTACATTAGATTGTGATTTCGGAGGAATTATGTAGAGACGAATTACTTTAAAGCGCGCAATTTAAGAGATGTAATATATAGCTTTAAAAAGAAGGGGGTCCTCTTATATGTAGTAATTTACGTTTAAACTAAATAATGAGTTAAAAGCGAAATGGTAAGCACATTGTACACGGCAGTTCCTGACTAAACGATTACTAAAGTACTGTATAGAACACTTATTCTAAAAGCACATACATAGGTCGACTTGTACAGCAAAAGATGTGAAAGAAGATATAATTAAAACAACCGATTTGTTGCGCTACTAGGTGACGTCACGCCCGTTGTTTTGGGTGACGTTGAGAAAACAGGCCGCACGCGCGTAGAAGGAAGCTATTCAGTACGCTTTCTGTGGATCAAGGTCGTCGATTCTCCTTCAACCACCGCGGAATACGGGTAAATATACGACCTAATGGGGCTTTTAAACAACCGCAAATGTTCGTCGGACGGTCTCGGCGTCCCAGCTTTCTGTTTTGCGTGCGTGCCATCACGTCAGCTAGCCGTTAGCGGAGATAGCGCGTTAGCTTGCTCAGCTGAATGCCACAAACAAAACGACTTTCGAGAGTCAGCAACTAAAATCCCGCTTATTTCTCGAAAAATATGTAGTATTTTAATCGAACGAGTTGGTTTAGATGTCAACTAGACGCTGACAAAATCATTTGACGAGGTTGAAAGAACTGAAGTGTTTTTTTCTCCTACAAGCTGAGCTTATTTATCCTGGCAACGCTCCACTCTGATCACACTCATTGTCGTTGTTTGAGAAATAAATCATCACAATTATTTTCATTTTCCAAACGAGCATCACCACAACTTTATTTCAATTCCTGATCAGCTGTTGCCTGTTTATAAATCGTCATTTGATCGCCAGGCTATGCGGGTTCCAGTTACCTGGACAATTCGTTTTCTTGTTGAAAAAGGAAAACAAAACGGCCACAAACAAAAGATCGTTTGTTTTTGTGTTGTCGGAGTCGGTGCTCGCGCCCGTGATTCACAAACAAATTAAACAAACACCTTCTGGTTGGAATTGTGTTCAAACCTCTTAATTTGCAACCTGGCACTGCACTGTATCTGCATCACAAAGGTCGGTCGTCTGTGGAAAACTGAAGGGTCTCAGTTTCCTCTTCCTGTTTCAGACTCAACTTATTCTGTCTGCTAATCAAGAACACGCTACTTTAAAATAATGCTATCAAGTTTAGTCTGTCTGTCTGTCTCTGTCTGTCTGTCTATTTATGTATCACAAGTATATCTATTTCTCTGTCTGTCTATCTTTATATGAACGATTATTCTATCTGTTTGTCTATATTCACAATAAAATATGATACATCTTTATCAATCCCACAAAGGGGAGATTTTTTGTATTTACAGCAGCATGAAGGACAGACAGAAAAAAAAATACCGGTAGTGCAAAAAAAAAGACACAACGGGGTGAAAAAGCCAAGAGTAAGCGAATAGTAATGCTAGTAAAAACCAACAGTATAATAAATTGCAGAAGGAAAAAGTAACAACAATAAATAATGATGCAAACTACAACAGTAATGGTGTAATCATATAGCAACGGATTGTGACAATTGTGTGTGCATGTGTGTTTATAAGGATTTTTTTACCCAATTCAATTTTTTTTTACAGGATTATCGTTTCCTGTCCCCCTTACCCCTTTTTGTCTTGCAGCATGGCTCAGGAGACAAATCAAACGCAGGTGCCAATGCTTTGCACTATGGGATGCGGTTTTTACGGTAATCCTCGCACCAATGGAATGTGCTCTGTGTGCTATAAGGAACATATACAGAGACAGCAAGGGGGAGGGCGAACCAGCCCTCCGGGCGAGAAAGGTAAATTATCTGGAGATTGATTTAATCATGACATCACGTGGTATCATATGGCAGTGTTTACACCAGCAGGCCTGATGCACTGAGTGAATCTGTTGTCACTGTTTAGTATTACAATCGTTTCTGAAAGGATCATCAAATTGCGTGATGTTCCTGGATTAATGGTTTCAAATAACAACAAACAATAGCTTATGTGTGTATTTTTTGGCTGAATATTATGGATTTCAGGTTCGAGATGTCAATATATGTTTTGTTTAGAACTAGACAGTGCAATTTGTGAAGAATCATCAGCAATGGCCAACCAACCACAACTGAACCGAATCATTCATTTTGTTGTTATGGAGACTGTTTCCATTTGCTCATGTGTCCCTAGAGATGGTCTTTTGAAGATGAAAACGAGGAAAAAGTAGTAGAGGTAGAGAAAAGAATAGTAATCCAAACCATTGTCTAAGGCAGATGGACATTCCTACAATGAAGAGCTGTGGACTAGTAAAAGACCAAAGAGATGGACAGAAGTAGTTGTTAGCCCAGTAATATGAGAGCTTGACCATGTAGAATGGCGACGGTTTGAACAATTGTACTGATTTGTCTCTCTAGCTGCAACATCTCCGATTGGCTCTCCAGCGGTGTCTCCAGTAACAGTGGAGCCCGTTCCTCTACCAGACACAGAAGTTGTTAGTCCACCAGAAGAACGCACATCTAGGTAAGAGATCTCCGCCATAGATGGAGATCTAGACAACTGACTTGAATTCTGCAGTGCAAGTTGACTCCGTTTACTCAAGGTAGTAAAGCATCACTTTTGAACAATTCCGCAGCAGTTCAACCAGCCCCG
Organism: Paedocypris carbunculus; assembly: GCA_028128575.1. Taxonomy (NCBI): domain Eukaryota; kingdom Metazoa; phylum Chordata; class Actinopteri; order Cypriniformes; genus Paedocypris; species Paedocypris carbunculus. The sequence continues at coordinate 42,977 of SOMO01000295.1, forward strand.
TCACCCAGCAGATGACAGCTATGAGCATCTCACAGGACACCTCAACCACTGATTCAGACAGAGCGGAAGGAGACGAGGAAGAGGACGATTGTTCATCCAATAGTACAGGTCCGTTTTCTTTCTTCATGCAGGATTTCCAATGGTAACTGTTTATTCTGTTACAGAAGTAGAACATTTTGTGATTTAGAAGGCTGTGAAAGTTTTTTGTAGTATTTAAAACGCACACAAAAGCCTCTCTGCCACTTTAGGACATGCTAGCATTTTTATTCTTTATGTACAGATGCTGGTCGTATGATTCAAAAATCAACCAAAAAATGTTAAACATATATTCATTTATTACATATAGACTTGCCATGTCTTGCATACGTCTGTGCTGCAGACTTCCTTCATTTGAATGGGTTATATGTCACAGTCGTCTCCAGGGTGCAGTGGTCCCTATTTCTTTTTTTACAACATATTTTCATTCCCTTTCATCACTTCACTATCTGCTTGGACACACAGCTCAGTGGGCATCTTTTGCAGCAACCTTTTGTGTTTTGCCCTCCTTGAGCAAGACGTCAGCAGATTGTAGACTGAGAGACCATTGTAAGGCTTTTGTAGGTTATCAGTTAATTAGCTGATAGTTTGTTACAAAATATGCATCAATATTGATTCAAATTAAGGATTACGAATATTTCAGTCTGTATGTAATGAATGAATATATTGTACACATTTCAATAATGAATAGAATTGGTCAAATAAATCAACGTTTTGACGATCAGCATGTGTATACAATTCTGCGATTTATAGGAACCTCAAGTGATTATCTGTGTTTTATGAGAGCAAATATTGTAGAATATATACTTAACAGTCATTTGGCAGATGCTTTTATCCAAATATATATATATACGCTTGTTAACCTATTTTATTAAAACAATGTTTTTTTGCATAGGACATTTAAATAATATATAATGTGTATCTAAGTGGTACTTATTATATTAAAATGGTGCTTTGTTAGGTTAGAGAAATGGTTTATAACTACATCTCTTGTTTCAAAATTGCTTATCTTTGTCTGACCATCTGCGTGTTGGTTTGAACCACATTATGACAAAGTGAATTGTGTATATTCAGTTTTGGAAAACCATTCTAAACTCTGATCTGGAAGATTTAGCTTGAACTTGGGTTTTGGTTCTTACTTTTAGCGTTGACTTTATCTTGTTTACATAGTGATTTATTACTACACAAGTGATTTTAGTGTCAAGAGTTAACGAAAGTGACTCTTCTGAGTGAGAAGTGAAAAAGATAATGTTGTGAAAGTCCATCGAAGGCTGACCATTCGTTTAATCACAGGACCAGTAGGGGAGACCGCACAGGCTTCTTCAGACGGAGATCAAACTCCTGACAAGAACAAAAAAAAGAATCGATGCTTCACTTGTAGGAAAAAAGTTGGCCTCACAGGTAAGAGACAATAAGAGAGCAGTGTAAATAGATGGAGAAGTATAGCCTATGGAATCAGATTAGTGGCAAAATAATCAAACGTAGATTTCTAAGAGACGAACGAAAATGCTTCACATTTACAATTGTTTTTTTTTTTTTTTTTTTGTTTTTTTTTGCAATCTTCACGTTTTCATTTGAAACTTTGTTTCAGATTTTATTGTTTTTGTTTTTTTTTTTTTCCCGTTTGGACTTCTGGCTTCAAGCTTCAAGTGAGGGTGGCCTTTACTCTGATTGGCTGGTGAGAATGTGATTGGCAGCTGCTTGACCAGAAAGTGGGAGAGGAGTTTCATAATCGGAACACCTTTTTCGTCAAAGTATAAAATAAAAAACTAAACGTAATTGCAAGAGAAAAATAAACAACCAAATGTAAATGTGAAGCATTTTCATTTGTGTCCTAGAAATTTAGATCTTTTTGGCACTAGGCTGACGCCATAATAGCCGATCTCGTCTTCCTCATGTAACATACGAGTCAGCTAGTTACATCTTTAATATGGAGGCTTTTCTTTATCATTTTTCTCTTTGTACTTGTAATATCTACTTGGACTTTCTTGGCAAAACATGCTGCTTTAGGTTCTGAAAATTTATAGTTATTCCAGACTTGCTTTCTTCAAACCGTGGGATTTTATCCCCCGTGTTTATCAGTTTCACTCCTCCTTCACTCACAGACACACCAGTATTATGCAGTATTATCTGCAGTATTGTATTTATCAGCTGAGAAAGTAACTTTGTTAAAGATACAATTAAACAAGACATTTTGGGATGGTTTTCAGACGCTGGAATGTACTGCAATCCATGGGGGTCTGTACATGCTGGTTTGGTATTATTCCAGAACCCATTTGAGTTCATCGTTTAAAAAAGAAGGCCATCATACTATTAGGCCCAGGGTGGGCTTATTGATGACCCGTGATTTGGCCCACCAGCCCCATGTGGAGGCAAAAATAACTTTAAACCATTAATAAATGAAAACGCTGGCTACTGTAGTTTAACCATTATGGCAAATTCAGATGTTTGTCCTTCAATGGAATGGAAAAATGTATTTCATATTGCAGTTCATTGTCATGCAGAAAGGAAATTGCTTTCCGAGCTTTTATCTTTGAATGTTCCCCAAGTCCAGATGTTTTCAGCTTTCTTCTTGTTGGTTTCGTGCAGCATTCTGCAGGTCAGTGCTGCATTTCACACGGTGATGCTGGTTTCCAAGAGCGTTCACCACGCAACCCTCTGTGCCGTAGTGAAAATGATGTTCTGAATCGCCCTTTGGTCTTTAGGCTTCGACTGTCGCTGCGGGAACCTGTTTTGCGCCATCCATCGTTACTCTGACAAACATGACTGTCCCTACGACTACCGAGGAGCCGCCGCTGCCCGCATCCGCAAGGAGAACCCCATTGTGGTGGCGGAGAAGATTCAGAAGTTATGAAGACCGCCGGCTAACCAGGAGAGCAAATTGTTTGACCTGCAAGCTTTGGAATCACAGCTCTGAAAAAAAAAACCCTTGTGAGATGGGTTTCATTTCTTCATTGTTGGATCGGGGGAGGGGTGGTGACCCCTGCTTGACCTTTCCTCCAAATTATCATCTCCCTGTCTCTCCAGGAAGGACTGCGTAGAATTGTGTGTGTGTGTGTGTGTGTGGGACACGGTGCGAGTCGTAGTACGTGTATGATTGGGTTTCTTTTTTCTAGAGAGCCAGGGAGAGCTCTGATTGGTCGATAAGGTGGGCACCCGTGTGCATTGGGGGGAGGGTGTGTTCTTTTGTTTTTGCCCCGCCTATTGATTTGGTTAGGATTTTAACCTTGTTTTTTTTTAATAGGAGTCATGAGATTTGGGATCAGGAGTTTGGGGGGCTTTAGACTCCAGGGGTGGGGGGCTCTCAAAGATGAGAATGTTGCTGATGGATTTTAATGACTACTCCTTTATTTACCCATGTGTTATTCTTTTGTTTTTCACCTTGATGCTGATTTACGGTGTTCTTCCCAATGTCCAATCCCAGCCTGTGCATTTAGAACGATTTCTCTTTTCTATATTGACTTATCATGCTAATATCGGGTGCATGAGTTGTTGTTGGGGTGTGACGCGGGTGGTGTGGGGTGTAGCAAGGCCGTAAACATTAAGAGACTGAGTTTTTTTTTCTTGTTTTATTGAGTGTATGGCATCAGAAGATCTATATTAATATATTGTATGTAGCTTGAATCGTGTGATTGCGTTCTATTTATTTTAATTTAGTGTTCGGATTGGTTGGTTGGTACTGGAGGATCGGAGGCATGTCGACAAGCCGCGTAAAGTCAGTTTAACCGTTTTTCTTTCTGTCCCGTTGACGATTTCCGAAGGTGAAGGAGAAATTCTCTGAGCAGTGACCGTTTGGAATCGAAGCACAAGGATTTCGGTTTTCCGCACAATGCTAAAACGCTCAGAAGCAACGTTTGTGTTTCTGAACACCAGCAGACCGATGAATGAAGCAAACACCGCTAGTTTGTAACCGATATTATGCTTTTTTTTTGTTGCGATACGTTACTTGATAACTAATGAAACTGCGTTGCTTAATAATGTCTTTGTAGAAAACATAACCATTAATTCTCTATTAGGTCAAACCATGTACTAGTCGCCTGCACATTGGACGTCTTTACACAATCGATTGTAAACCCAAGCCACAACCCTTGGTAAAACACAACGGCGAAGGCAGCGACTACGTGTTTTGNTTTTTTTTTTTTCTTTTTCACTGAGCTGTTGTGGTGATGTTGCTTTAAGGAGGAGCAGAGCTTTATTTAGCATCCTCCGTGACTGGTGAGGCTGCCAGCTCCAGGGGCTTTAGGGAAGGACAGGTGTAAGTGGCACGCAGACTGGCACGGTGGGCTGAGCGACCTGACAGCCTTTGGCACTGCTTGTGTAGAGTAATCCCACTCTCCTCGTGGCTCGCACGGTCTTGGGAGACTACAGACGCCAAGCTGGCTCTCTAGGCTTTGAGCGTAGGTGTCCAGGCGGGTGAGACGGGTCCGGCCTGTGTATGTTGGGATCACGTGTCTGGGTCGCTTTATAATGGCGAACCGCTCGAAATGCTGATCAAGAGTTTTACAACAAAGCTCCGGCCGGGTCACGTCGCCTCGAGCATCTTTCAGACGGCTGGCGCTGTTTGCCAGTGTGTTGGCACCCCGTAGACTTGTACTTGATTTCTTCACATTAATAAATTGCCTTGATTTTAAAGATGGAGTTGAGATGTGGTTTTCTTCCACTAGTCCGTTTTTGGAGGTTTCTGACGGAGTGTTCAGCAGCTTTCACGGATTCTTTTACCAGCGTGCCCAGTTCCTCAGCCGCCACCAGATACCATTTTCTTTCTTTTTTTTTTTTTTTTTTTTTTTTGAAGTTTAGGATTGTATGATGTGTATGAGTATCAAAACAATAAAATCACAAAGTTTATTTTAAATTTAAACTCTTGTGTTGTGTGTTTCTTAGTTGGAGTTTGTTGAGCTGGATGTGTTTTACCTCGACACAAACCAAATGAGCTATCAAAGGCAAACTGAAATGTCTTCTGTGTCTGATTTTTAATGACTTTGATTAACACGCTCTTATAATTTTGTTTGGGGGAAAAAGTCCTCATTAAATTATAATGTACCATGCTAGTCCTTAGTTATTATGGTAATACTGTCTTTTTTCCTGTATCATTCCACTTGTTTTAGCCATAAACTCTTTACTTTCTCTTACTAAAGTGTCAATAGAAAATATTATTAATTATAAAAGTTGAAAATGTTTATTTTTATTTTATTTATTTTTTTATTCCGTTACCTATAATTTGAATACATTTGAAAGTACTTTTAATTGTAATACTTTTGAAAATGTCAACGTTAGTACTGTACAATGTGCTTTAAGTAAAGTGCCGATTTGCGGCTATTTAAACACCGCTGAGCACAAAAATATGTAGTACAAAGATTACAGTCAAAGTTTCTCAGTTACTATCCTCCTCGGGACAGTGTTCTGTCTCCCTTAAGCGTAATTTCCGGAAACGGCTCTGCGAGAAAGAAGTTTTTACAAAGTGAGTGTGATCCACCCTGCGGAATTTTCAAACCGCGTTCTTATTGGATCAGGTTGTAACCGCCGACTCTTGATTGGCTGTGTTGTTTCTGACCCATCTAAGCAGTAATAGGTCCAATTCATTAAACAACATAACACACATTATTTCGCAAGTGATGGTTAGTAAACATTCTCAAGCTAATTTATACACAAATTCTATTAGTTATTATAAGTACATTTTATTTTGTATATTAATTCAAAATTACGGCAAATTCTTCTGATTTCTAAATAAATCGTATTACATTTACATTATTTAAAGATTTTTTGACGCTATTATATATTCAACAAAAGCGATGTGTATATAACAAAAGTGTTACTAAACTCAGCGCGTTGACAGACCGCGCAGAGTGGAAACACTAAGCAGCTTCTGAGTGTCGAGTGGAAAAACCTCACAGCTCTATTAGCCTATACCAACAGATTAATACATGGAAGGACTGCGGCTGGAAATCAACTCAGACTGCGAGGCCATCTGCTGAATAACACTCCTGGGTCGTCGTCGTGGACTTTCGACGGGAAAGACATGTTTCAATCGGCGTCGATACGTCAGTTTGTGATCTGAGAGGAGTCGTAGCCGTCTGGCTAACTGGCTAACTCCCCTTCTCACTCACTTCGAGCTAGCAACTTAGCCACCGAGGTGTGAAACTAAAGAAATTCGGCTTTGGCAGGCTGTGGTGAAGACAAAGACAAGTACGTGGAAACAAATGTACCAAAGTACTGCATAAAATGTGCTTATTGTTGGTTAGCGGTTAAACCTGTCGTAGTGTTTGACGTGACGATGTAGCTCGGGACTGAAATGACTTGTGGTGTGTTTTGCGTGTGAGTGTCAGTTCGTGGCGTGTTTTTATTATTCATCAGTCGAGTTTGAAGTGTCCGGTGGCCGCACGGACTCGACTGTACAGCCGGGGATAGATTTACTTCACGGTTTTCGATGCGTTAATTCTGCCTGGGCATCTCGACTCTGCGAGGAGGTGCTTTGTATTTCTAGCTATTTGGGTATTTTATCTTCTTACATGTCTGTTTATTTATATTAAGTAGCACACTCGCTTTTGTTAGGTTTTTTAACATGTTAGAATCGTTAATGTCCGAACAGGGACACTTGTTTTCTATGAGGTCACATGACAAATCGTAACCGTGCCTCGGAAGGGCAGAATAAATGATTATTTAACGTTAATTCGTCTCGATATTTTCTATTGTGAAAGTAGTACATTTTAAATTAGCTCAAACATTTACTGTTTAGCATAAGCTGCTTAAATGGAAATGAAATTCCCCGGTGTAAATGTATGCCTGTTTTTATTTGTTTAAAAAATAAGTGCCAGGTGTATATGTACACAATGTGTGTTCATTATTATTATTATTATTATTATTATTATTGTTACAATTATTAAAATAACTTTTATTTTTAATTAAATCAAAGGTCCGCGGTGTAATTATAACCCCGTTTGTCCTAATGACATAAAAGTCCCAGGTGTAATTACAGTATATACCAATTAGTATTTTACTAAAACAAAACGCCTAGTTAAAAGCCTTGGTCTTTCCTATATCCACCTGAATTCAACTTTAAAACGCAAGGCAGTCGCTTTCACAGTGTCCAACCAAGGGCAAATAAAAGCCTGATTCATATATATTCAACTTAAAAAAAACCTTTTTCCGTAAGTTTTGATCTGGAAGTTTCCTGTTTTTGCTGATAACATGCCTCTTCTGTTTTATTTCCAGCTGACAATGAATGGACTTTCAGTAAGCGAGCTGTGTTGCCTGTTCTGTTGCCCCCCCTGCCCCAGCCGCATCGCTGCCAAGCTCGCCTTCCTGCCACCCGAACCTACGTATGCCCTCCTGCCGGACCTGGAGGCCGGGCCGGTACCAGCCGGGCCGACGGGAACGTCTGGACTGCGGTCCCGGGGCGGAGGAGGCGGGAGTTCTGTAGGAGGAGGAAGCACGACAGGGGAGGGGCGCTGGAAGCTCCACCTCACCGAGCGAGCGGAATTCCAGTACGGACAGCGGGAACTGGACGTCACGGAAGTGTTCTTGACCCGCTCTAGTCGGGGGAACCGAGTGGGATGCATGTACATCCGCTGTGCCCCCGCTGCCAGGTGAGACGGGCCTGTACATGGAGGTTTTCTAGCTAATCTGTCACGTTTCCTCTGATGCCCCCCTCCATTTCCTCTCGGGGTGATTTACATTCCTTCTCTTTTTTTTTTTTTTTTTTTTTTTTTTTTTTTTTTTTTATCTTTGCTTTGTCCCATTTCCTGTTTCCTTTTAGTTTGTCTGCTTTCTCTACTGAGATGCCTGTTCCTGAGGACATTCTTTTTTTTCTCATCACCCCCCCACCCAGAAATTTCCGCGATTTATTTTTTCTGAATTGTTTTATGATGATTAATTAGTTTTAAAAGGTTTGTTCTCCTGACACGCCCATCCCCGAGGCCAGTGTCATGCTCACACATCAGGCTCAGTTTGCTCAATTAAATCTGCTAATAGGTTTCAGTGGAATCGTGACAGGAAGTACTGAGTGTACCAGGGAGGAACATGTGGAATCTCACGAATCTCCTCTGCTCTCTTTTCAGGTTTACCGTCCTGTTCTCTCATGGTAATGCGGTGGATCTAGGCCAGATGAGCAGTTTCTATATCGGCCTGGGCACTCGCATCAACTGCAACATATTCTCCTATGATTACTCCGGTTATGGGGTCAGCACCGGCAAGCCGTCAGAAAAGAATCTGTATGCTGACATTGACGCGGCGTGGCAGGCCTTACGCTCACGGTAAGATGGGGAATCAGAGCCAAGATCAAAGTGATGAAGGTTATTCATTATTCAAATGGATACAAAAATGATGCTTTCATTAGCTTGACCAGGGGAGCCTATTGGGTTCCTCAAAAAGACACTTCCAAAAGTCATCTCTTTGCGTAGCTGCGACGTTTAAGATATTCTGGTCAAAATGAGAAAATTGCATTTGCTTCAGCATGAAGAAGAAGTGTTTTGCGGGGTCTTTCCAAGTGGCGCGAGAACCTGCCAATCAGCATCAGTGGGAGGGTCCAACACCGTGCCTCGAAGGCAACACCATTTCACTTATTACATTCGTTGTTCTTTCTCTTCACATCTCCTCTGAGTGAAGCCACTGCCCATTCATTCTCAGCTGACACGCCCACTGATTCCGATTGGCAGGTTCTGTCACCTTGCGAATGCATCTTCTGAATTGACCTTGCAGGTCTCTTTGCGCATTGAATCTGTTTAAATACCAGTTTATTTCTGCATGTCAAAGGAACCAAAGCACAATTGAAATTCCAACACTCCCAACCGGAATGTTGCATCTTACGATTCTCTCTGAATGAGTTGAAATTGTCTGAATTGCGATTATTGGTTGGAAATGTAACAGTAATTGACTGGTGATTTGTGTCTTTGCCACAGATATGGCATTAGTCCGGAGAATATTATCCTGTACGGGCAAAGCATTGGCACCGTGCCCACAGTGGACCTGGCGTCCCGATACGAGTGTGCGGCCGTGATCCTTCACTCCCCGCTGACCTCTGGCATGAGGGTGGCCTTTCCCGACACCAAGAAAACCTACTGCTTTGACGCATTTCCCAAGTAAGTATGGTTCTCTTCTCAGCATTTCCCCGAGCTGAATTCGTCAGCGCTCCAGATTTGGGTCTGTTTTGGATGAAGTTGCTTTTCGGGGTCACATCGGGTGTTTTCCCAGTATTTTTTACATTAGACGACGTTTCTGAACGAGGACTTTTTCTTCCTCTGAATCGTTCCATGGTGGCGGTTAAAGCGAGCAAGACTCTGGGTCGTTTTGTGGTGGGACACAGGGGCCGTGTCACTCGGTGCCAGTTGTGTGGAACACATGGTTTCTCGTTACACAGCTGCAGTGAAAACCAGCACTGTTCTCCAGGACGTCACCAACAAAGCTCCTGTAGATGTTTGACAGCTGTTTAGTTTGGCATAGTTTTACATACATACATATACACTACCGTTCAAAAGTTTGGGGTCCTCTAGACAATTCTTTGTGTCCCATAACAAGAAACACTTTAATTTCTAAGAACAAGGATAGACTGTCGAGTTTCACATTAACATAAAAAAAATAATTTCTGTTTGAGTGGCAACAATAAAAAGCATCCAAGACGTTTAAGTGTCTTTTATATAGCACTTTTCTTAGTTCCAAACCAACGCAAAGTCGCTATCAACATTTTCTACATTTTCTGTACATCTACGTTTATTTTTTACACAAACACTAAAAGTATATGCCCCTGTGTGATGAACTCAATGGGATCAATGTTAAATTACGATGCTCAAGTCACGGGCAACTATTAAAGCATATGTGATAAATTGGCGATTTTGATTAATCAGCTTGACGTGACCGTGTTTACCAAAATCAGATGAGACGCATTAAACTTGAACGTATAGAAAGCCTAATAAAAAATTTCTTAACATTTTTGGGTATTTTTCTTATTAATTCAAGCTAAGTTTGTAATCTTAATTTCACAGGCCAGAATTTACACCTACGGTTTATGGGCAACTCGTGGCTTATTTTTTAATCTCTCACGTTCTTTGGATCTATTAAGTGGAGTTTTGGTCCAAATAAGAGAAAATTATCAAGCTTATGTAAGATTTGGTGCGGTTAATCGCTGATCTTAACAATGGAAACTTAGGAGTTAACCAGAATCGTGACCATTTCACTTATTATGCCAAGTGTTTTTCCTGAAAAAAATGTTGTTCTTATGTTTCTTTTTATCGTTTTTGTTATTTTTCTTATAACAAGATATATATTTTTAGTTTTGATACATTTTCGTTACTTTTATCTCTTCCGCAGCATTGAAAAAGTATCGAAAATCACATCGCCAGTGTTGATCATCCACGGCACGGAGGACGAGGTGATCGACTTCTCTCACGGACTGGCTCTGTACGAGCGCTGCCCGAAGGCCGTGGAGCCGCTGTGGGTGGAAGGAGCCGGGCACAACGACATTGAACTGTACAGCCAGTACCTGGAGCGTCTGCGCCGCTTCATCGGGCAGGAACTGGTGGCGCAGCACGCCTGACCACCATCTTCTTCTTCATCCTTCCGTTTCCCACCTCTCCATCTCCCTCCGTCTCCCAGTCTGAGAGCGAGATGGATGCGCCAGTAACTCGCTGAGGGCTGAGTCCAGATGCTCGGATTGGTTTTCTACCATGTTTGTTTTTCGTTCCTTTGTTCTGGTGCGCATGGATGAATCCAAGTTTCTGTTCCAATTCACATCCAGTCTCAAGGTCCTGATGAAATCTACTTCAGCCAATGGTCAAGATGCCGCTGTGTAGAATCCACCAGAACCTTGGTGATGGGTTGTGGTGTCGAGTTACCATTAGCGATCTGCATTTTTTTCAGTCTTGTCTTTTTGTCGTTGATTTTGAAGAAACGAGAAAAGCTGCTCGACCAAATAGCCGTGTGCTCCGCCATCTCTCCAGATCCGTCATGATTGTGAATGTCTCAACTTTCCTAAACCCTGATGCCATCGGGTCAAAGGCACTTTTTACACCCTTGTGGTTTTACAGAGTTTGTGCTGTGTTTGACATCATGAAGTCCGACTCCGAAATCCAGACTTTTCCTGCTTTTTATTCTGACGTCAAGGTTGGCTTCACTTTTTTTAGAAAAGATTTCCGATCACAAAGCTTTCCCTGTCTTGTTTTCAGCGCACACGCTGTGAATTCTGATGCGTGTTCTGATGACGTCGGGCCTGAAGATGATGAACTAGCACAACAGTGAAGTCATTGAGACCCACAGCGCTCTGCTTTCCATCGCTCTTCTAATCTGCAACGGGGGATTTTGTGAAATGATCCAATCACGACTCACGTTTCATGAGGTTCAGAATGGGAGTTATCAGGAGAACCTGCTGCTACAGAACCATCTTAATGGAAATCTCCAAACCAAGAGAGATTATCCAGACGAGGAGTGACTTCTCTTCACTAGCATCATTCGAATCACTTCATCAAATTCGTTTATTCCACCAAGAGACAAAAATACTCGACCTTCAGAGTCTATTCTAACAGAAAGACTTTCAGAAGAACCCGGAAGCCACTAGATGTCAGAAGGTGGGAAGATGATGGTGTCGGTCAGGATTCAAGAGGTCAAAGAGGCCGACTACAGTTTCCCAGAAGCTTTATATACACTTTTTTTTTTTTAAAGATATAATTGTTAGAAAAACTAAGTTATAGAAATGTCTTTTTGAAATCTATAAGTTGTATTGTATAATATAGAATATTGATCTTTAAGGTTTTTTGGTTAGAGTCATTTTAAAAGGTAAGAGTCATTGGGTATCGCCGTTTTATCACTATATGCTTTTAGTTTGAAACATTTTTCTTTTCCTGATTCAACGATGACAACAAAAAATATTTGAAAATAAAATTTTGAATCGATCGTGTTTTGTTTTGGTGGGTTTTATTCTTCACAAGATCAAACACTTGTATTAATATGTTGCCATGTATAAATACGTAACTATATATTTTTTTAAGTGGACAAGCATGAGGTTTACTTAACTGTAGATCCCTATATGCAATATTTACCTTTATATAATAGCAAATCTGAATGCAGAAATGTAAACCTTATACACTATTGTAATTTTTTACACCCTTTTTACAAAGCCTCTGCTGATCGTTGCAGTCTGAGCGGATGTGAGTTTCCCAGAATCCTTCAGCTATAAACATCCTCTGTGCTGACCTGCAGATTATGAGCTTCAGATTAAAGTCCCAAAAATTATTGATGAGGCCTTTATGATTCAAGCCACAGACAGAAACATTTTGATACAGCAAAACGCTCTCAGACGCCTTCAGCCACGCTTTGTTTATTCATCACCATCTCACTTCCTTTCTCTTTTCATCCGCAGCCGTCTCCTCCAGATCTCCAGCTAAGGCCAAACTCATCATCAGACTCCTGATCTGAATCTGAAGACGTGTACGAGTGCGCGTGTAGGCCAACAGGGGAAAGTCAGCGAGGGATCGGGCGAACAGATGGGTTGTGTTAGTATCCATAACAAGAAAAACTCCCAATTATCTGCCTCGTTTTTACTGTTACTGCCCTCGACCCAGCAGACGGCTTTCATTCCACCGGATGGGGATTAAAGGCCTTCGGGTGAGACGCAGTCAAACACTAGACGAGGCCTGCAACATGTAAGTAGATGCTTAAACTCACCATAAGCTCTCGGTTAATTCACATTCTTCAGCTTTGCTTCACTTTGCCTGGCTTTAGCACCTTAGAGAGCATTTGTCACACTTTGTTTTTTTAAAGATGTTCTTTAGAATGGCGCCCCGGTGTTTGACAGGAACCAGTTTCTGGCGTTTATCAGTCAAAAGAGAAGTGGATGAGTGGTGGCTTCGGGTGACGTGATTCATCTCTCTGACAGTGCCACATCCTCGGCATCTCCTGAGTTTGCGTGACAGTTTGCCCTGGGCTTGCCACAGGGACGCCACCTGCAATGGCACAGTTTGGACACTAGGGGGCAATAGCGACATTTTCAGAGAACTGAAAGGCAACTGACTCGAAGTTTCTTTTCGCCAAAATAAAATGTTATTATTCAATTGCTACAACATAATCTCCTCCTTAAAACGTATTTATTTCTTTACGAATTATTTCTATTTTTCTATATTTTTAATACACATTATTTACCGGATTTATGTTGTTAATTACTTCTAATGCGTAAATAAAGCGTATTTGGCTGAAAAAAATGCTTTTGTTTAAAAAAAAAAAAACGAATTATTACACTTCACAGGAATTCTAGAGGAGGTGTCAATAATTGGCAATTGGTAAAAGCTACTGTAACCCCAGGAATGCTAAACAAACGACATAGTTTCCACTATGTAGCTTCAATGCTAATGCGCCATAGCGTGGCAGTTCTTTGATGTTTCTGCAGACGATGCTCTGTGTTCACGGCCCTTTCTTCTATTAGCTACTGCAATTAGCATCATTGATGAAAATGCTTCCTCCTCACCGCGGCCACAAAATATGTGCACTTCATTAAAGAGTGTTTCATATCCTGACTGTCATCTCAAGTCTGCGTCTCACTTCTTGTCCTGCCATTAAATAATCCTAACCCCTATTCTGTCTTATCTCATCATGAAGAAGCCAAAAAAAGAAGGAAAAAGAACCATGGAAATGCTGTAGTTAGTCTAACGCACAGTCCCAACAAACAAACAAACAAAGATGAGCCAGCGTACAGTAAGAAGCCATTGACCCGTTCGTGGAAATCAGCCGACTGTACATTTGTTGTTGTTTTGTTTGTTTTTCCTGACATTTTCCCAAGTCCGGCTTTGCTCCCCAGGCCAAAAAACTCATCTGGTTCTGCTTTGCTCACACTTAGTATTGCAGGAAAGATTTATTTCCTTTCAAATTGGCTTGGAAATTGTGTGATCTAACGTTTCGGGACAGCGGGCGAATTGGATGGTCCTGATGGATCCTTGCCTGCGGATACGTGGTAATTCCAGGCCAGTTGTCAATATCCGTCTGGTGTCCTACTGTACGACACCATATTGTTATCTGTCATCCATCTGTGTGTTGTGGCTCACGTTTCTATCATACATGACCCGACGATACACTCCAATTAAACTTTCATCTTAAAATCGTGTCATAAATCACCGGATTGTTCTGGTTGTGGTTGAGTAGAACTCACATGGGTGAGATGTTTCAAAACTTAATATCTGTCCGCAAAATTCGGTTTCTATTGGATTTCCAAAACAAACATGCTGGTCTTGATGAACGACTGCGATTCTTTAACCGACTGTTTTATTTTCGCCAGATATCAGCAGCAAGGTCATCGGAGCTGCATGTAACCCGTGACCCTCCTGACATCGGATTCCAGTGAGAAATCGAATTGCCCCGTCTTGCCTGTATGGAATCATGTATGTTCCGGCAACATTTGGTATCAGTAACGTTGAGGTTACAGAAACAAATCATGACAAAGGTGAAATATGATGCACCAAGTTCTGCCCCGAGACCATCTATCATGTAATGACATATTAGGGAGTGACCTTGGCCAGACTGATATCGGAATTGGTCTGAAACATATATCATGTGGATGTAATGAAATCTCAGCCTTGCATTTGCAGTTTAAAGAAATGGAATTGAAAATGAAATGTAAAAAAAATCAGCTGCCTTATCTCATATAAATCTGATTTACTATGTACACACACACATTGATACTGCATTTGTATTAATAACATAAAAAGTAAAATATACATCTGCATATACTGTCATGTTAATATATATATATATATTTATTTATTTACGGTATATATAAAGACGTATAGAAACGTTATGATTTCACATTATTTTTTTCCCACATATTTTTCAGCTGTCATCGCCGTTCAATACATCATCCCCAAATTTCGCACTGTTTACATTTTTTGTTATTCCATGACATTCTCAGCAACGAGTTCCATTGTTTTTTTTGGGCCGAGTCCAGCGCAGCTTTAAACTCAGGAATCTCTGAAATGCCTCTTCCAGCTAACAGTGCGGATCCATTACACAATGGCGTGGAATCGTCCCGGAGTGGGCAGCATGTGAAATACTCCCCTCTGCTCCTGACAGTTTTAGAAGCATTTTATCAAACTCATTTGGACATTTATAGAGTGGTGAAACAAAACCCTCTGTCTCCAGGGCAACACAACGATAGCGGCACACACAAGTACCTTGTACGTTCATTTAGCCGAAAGAACAAGCCATCATCAGGTGTCCTTCATCACACTGTCAGAGATAAGTGAGTGCGCCCCGGGTTTGCCACCGAACCCCAAGATTGTTTATATTTAAAACCTTTTAAAATATATCAGCGCCGTGCGGGTTCTACATGTTATTGGTTTCCATCGGCCTGTTTGTCATCATGTCCGTTAGCGTTGGACTTCTAATATGATCCGATTTCATCTACGACGCGCTTCAGTGAGAAAAGAGATGAGTTTTTTTATTCTCACCGTCTGAATTCACAAATATTCCACACACAAAGCCAATTGTCAGCAACCGGATTCCAACCCGAGGCAGAACAACACAATGAACCCAGATACTGGTCCGAGCCTGTTTTTATCAGAACTGGATGTCGACCAAGTTCAAATGACCTGTAATTGCATTTGCATTCAAGAATGTTGAGTCACGACTCCACGGCGCGCATGTTTATTGGGATGCTGGTAATAATGGCTGTTTATTTTATTCATACATGTGGCTGTGATTATGACGAGAAAACAGCGAATGAATATATTTGACTTTTGGGTGGTTCGAGCTTCGAGCAAAAGGTCAAGCAGGCCTCGATTTATTGTGATTGGCTCCAGCTCGATGGACTTCTGCTTACGAGGAAAGACTGAGCAAGAGGTTTGGACGCTTGAGTTATTAGCCTGTTTGGTTGGGAGCCAATTCAATGATCCACACTGTGTTTTATGGTATGGGATTTTGCAGGGACGTCTTGAAGAACAAACGCAGCCGGTGTAGAGTCCCAGTGTACTTAAAGCAACAGGCCGCAACCGAAGAGTCCCATCCCATTACAAAATAGATATCTCTAATAATGGACACGACCATGGAACAATCAGCCTCGGCAATTCACTGACTGCTATCGGGACCTGCAATCAAATCACAAGGAAATGGAGACATGATGGTTGGCTTGTGACTGAAAGTAATTCGATTGAGCTTGATCACATGCAGCGTGGCCCTTAAGCAATGATATATGTCATTACCGAACCATATCACATTGCACCTCGTATTGTTCCCTAACGGTGACCTCACCCAATTCTTCCCATCGGCCAATCAGAATCTCGCCCTCATCCGCACCTGGAAAGCAGCGTGTCGTCTCCGGGGCAGAAGACGAGAAGTTTATTTTTTTTTTGAACATCGCTGATGATTGTTTCAGAGTTAGCGCACAGATTCAGGTTGCTTCTCTAGCGGGCGTGAAAGCTACAAAACAATTCCGCTTCAAAGGCTCTGGAAGCAGATAAATTGCCTGGTTTTGTCTTCTCTGTGCGGTTTTGTGGCCTTAGTGTAAAGCAAATGCTTCGTTTCAGAGAGCAAGTGTGGGATGAAAGCAGGAAAGAACAAACCTCTGCTGCTTTTTTGTTTATTTATTTGCTGTCAGTTCCACATCGTTCTCTTGCGAGAGCTGTGCTTTAAATCAAACGGGGGGGAAGTGAACAAAGACGGTTCTTTCCCTCAAAGTTTCCTTGGCCTAATTTGTTACTTTTTTTGTTGTGGCAATTGCAATAAGACTGGAAAGGCATTCGACGGTTGGCGATCAGCCAACTCCATCACAAGCAGCTTGACGTGGCCAATCATCACAAGACGAATCGGCTTCTTGTTCTCGTTTGCTGACTGACTTCTCATTCTGGATCACGCTTGGTATCACACGTGGTGTATCTTTACGCTTCACACCTGCAGCTTTTGTCTGAATCGTGGTGAGGTGTTATTCATCAGGATGAGGGAATTTCCAGGCGTGTTCTTCTATCTGAGAGTCATTGTGTTTGTCATTGTTTGTCACCCTTAAAGTCCAGTTGGAACCATGG
>SOMO01000295.1:147000-157419 GCA_028128575.1 Paedocypris carbunculus
GTATTGCTCTCTTCAAAGCATCACCCCACATAACGTTGTTTCTTTTGTTTGAAAGACTGTTTATAGTCTCTCTCCCATCTTGTTCTCTTCACAACATCACTCCACAACACCAGCCTTTTTTAATTTGAGTGTTTGTATTCTCTCTCTCTCTCTCTCTCTCTCTCTCTCTCTCTCTCTCTCTCTCTCTCTCTTTATCTCTCCCTATGTGTCATTCTTTGGCAGCTCTAATTTAAGAGTCTGTTATATAAGTCTGATGGTCAAGAGGTCAATGTATGTGCGTGTGTGTATGTGTGAAGCGACAAAAAAAGCAACCATTTATAAAGTCAAAAACGTCGAGCAGATATAACGAATCCTTGGACGGAAGGAAGAGGCTCCAAAACAGGAAAACAACTCCAAGCATGGGAATAATTCACAGGAAGCAATGCTTCTAGACAGGAAACATCACAAACGCTGGTGTATTTATCCAGGGGAGGTCTGCTATGACAACATCGCACAAACACTGGCTGAATTCTCCGTGTGGGACCCAAAACGACGGACAGATTGGAAGAAGGTCAACAAGAGTGATATTTCATAATGACGTAAAACGCGGGATACGTTAATGCCACACCGTGAATATTATCTAACACCAGGCAGATGTCTAAAAAAAGCATGAAGGAGAAAGAAAGCAGAGGATGAGCAGAGGAGTGACAAAGCTTTCTGTCAGCTTCTGTGTGTTTCCGCTGCTCCACTAACCTACTTACCATAATCTCCTCTCTCCTCATTTCATAATGGAGACTCCCTGGTTACATCATATCCATTCTATCCTCCACACAATTTTGCACGTCCTGTTATTTCATCCCACGCATTTATGTGGTGTGTGGTGGTGTTTTTGAATGGATCCTGGAAAAATATTCCAAAAACTCAACTGATCTGGTGAAGATTGTATTTCTTGTCATTCAGTTCCTCATGTTCCTCACATTCATGGTCGTAGTCACTGTGTTGTTGCCACAGACTACAAACGTTTGTACAGTGTTTTTCCCCACTCAACTTCTGCAATGTTATAGTGTATTATGTACCAGTGGATCAAGATAAGTTCCTATAATGTTTTCAGTATTTAAAAAAAAAAAGCTTTGTGTAATCAACGATGGATGGATGGATGGATGGATGGATGGATAGATAGATAGATAGATAGATAGATAGATAGATAGATAGATAGATAGATAGATAGATAGATAGATAGATAGATAGATAGATAGATAGATAGATAGATAGATGTTAATGAACAGTATTAAATGTCAGTCATTTGTAATACATATACATTTATTTATAGTTTAATACTAATAATTAATTATATTCAGTGTCGTTACTAATAGATAACAATACTATAGTGATGGCAAAATGGTGAACTGCATTTTTAAATGGATCCCTAATTTGCATAAACATTCAAGTCTATAATTAACCTTGCATACTTGAGCACCCCTGGTTAAGTTTAGTTTATTTTGTTAATATTAAAATGTGTCATTTCCGCCCATTTGATTGTTGTTCTTCGAAAACATATAAGAAAAGTTGAGGTGCGCTTTTTCGACAAATTTCGAGGATTTCTCCAAACATTTTCAGCGCATTCGAGGCTTGACGTGGCGCTTTCAGCAGCTGCTCTTCCGAAAGACTGTGCCACACCATCACAGCCACAGGAACCGCGAGAGATTCCCACGATGCTGTTGTGGTGACACACTGCCACACTTTCCCACGCGCGCTCCGGCTTTGGCACACGGATCCTCCTTAAAGCGCGTGTCCGCGTGAGGGTGCGCGCGCCGATGCCTAGGGGCACGAGGCGGGCCAGTGGAGCGAGATCATGTGAGAGTCCACGCGCCGAAAGTAGGTTAGACTACAGAGAAGCGCAGACGCAAGACAGCGAGGAGCGAGGCATCGTTTTATTGCTTACATTGCGCACTTGTGTAGAGGGGGAAAACCAAACCAGCGGATATTACTTTGACCGAGAGAAAAAAAAAAAAAAATGAGACGAGCGAGATTAGAAATGAGTCTGTGAAATTACTTGCGAAGTTTAGCAGTTTTTTTTTTCTTCTTCTTGCATTCACTCTGTTCAAGAGTAACTTACAGACGACACCAGCGTTTTACTTTTGTCGTTCAAATGTGCTGGAGTTATATTGTCATTTTCCAGATAATATAGCATCACGATGAGAGGTAAGTTTGGTTAATTTATGAACAGTTGTATTGTTTGTCACCTTGTACTCAAACGTGTCTCATTGAGAGATGATGTTTTTTTTCATATTGAATGTGAATGTGTTGCATGAACTTTACGTCTTGAGAAAGCGGTAGAAACATCTCCGTTAATCTGCAACTGGTATTTGCTGGTCGCATATGCCATGCGTGTTCTCACTACACTTAAATCGTGTAGTTTGCAATTGTATTTTGGGTTTTGCAGACAGTGATTGACAACCATTGACCGTCACGTAGTCAATGTTTTATTGAGTTGCCATGTTTGTTTGTTGAGGATTTACAGTCAAATATTACAGTATTTTGTTCAGTGAAGGCAATTTAGAACCATTGTCTTTGTGTGAATATTTTTAAACATGCTACATATGTGTGGTTAAAGAGGAAGAGGACTACACTTTAATTTGTTTTAAAATTATATATTTTATGCATTAAAAACATAATTATTTTTTTAAATATTACAAAATAATTTTTCTTGAGCTACTTTGTTGAATATTTGTTTGATTTAATAATCTGGTTACCTGTTTTTGTAAATAAAATAAAAAATGTAAAGAATCTGGCAACACGGACTTCGCTGTTGATACTGTTAACAGCCGCTAAGCGACACACATTATGTAAGAGTCAGGGGACGTTTTTTGAAAAAGACATATAGCTATAATATTCACCATATTACAATACAATATTATTGAGAACTTTGTGTGCTCGCTTGAAAGAGAAATATAGTTCCACGCAGTCGTGCGCAAAGTTTATGCGCTGTTTGTCACGTATGTATAAGCTGTAAATCGCCATGTTGAACTTGAGCACTGTTGTATGTTATCTGCTCTGTGTGCAGGGCATTTCGTATAATCAGGTTCGAAATTAAGTGACAGTTCGTGTTCATGTAAACAGACTGCGTGCAATCTAAAATCACACATATTCGGCATTCTTAAGTTCCTGTTTTCGGCGTGTTGTTGTTGTCGGAGTTTCAGCATGGCCGCCGGTGTGACAGCGTAGTTCTGCTCCAATGACCTAGTTCTACCGTGAAGAATCGCTTGGCTTTTGGCGAGGTTTAGATATTGTTTTATCTAGTTACGTCTTATTTTAACCTTTAACCGGTGTTTAATCTTCAGGTTAGCAAACTGCGCGGTGGCAACGAAAACAGCCACGCTAATTCTCGAAAGCGACATGAAGGAAACAGTGCCCCCTTTGGTACGAATGTGCAACAGCAAGTGTTCGGTCAGACCTTTGCCTGCTGTTTTGCATTCTGTGCAAATCACAGTAATACCGTTTTACGAATATAGAGAGAGAATCCATATATTTGCAATATTATATAAATATATGTTTGTTTTATTTCTTCCCGCATTGTCCTGAAGAGTGACAGTCTTCTCAGAGTGTTCTGTGTCCAGTAAGCCACCGTGGCTTTGAAGTCTTAAGCAATGAACGATCTATAAATGAACACTGAGCAGCTTAGTGCTGTGGCACTTTGACTTCTACTGATGAAGTTTCCATTCATTTAAACCGCAACTTAAGCTCAAGCAATTGTTGAATGTGGCCTCGTCTTTAAATCAAGAACTACACTGCACATTTTAAGGTAAAAAAAAAAAAACTCTCAACAAAATCAGGCTTTCTCAAAGTAGGCGTGATATTTCCCAAAAAGAAAGTTTCAGTTGTTTAATTGATGGAGTTTATCTCCTAATCTCATTCATTAATAATGCGTCAACGAGCCAATATTATTTCAACTTGACTTAAGGTGTTTTTTAACTTTTCTTTTTTCGTTTTACATAACCAAGAAAATTAGTGGTGACTTTGTTTGTCCTTTAATCCAGTCAGGCATCAAGATAATTAATGGCCATCAAGAGCCACCTTACACTCCCTATCAGCTGATGTTTTTCAACTTGGTGTTGTTACTTATACCAGAGAATTACTTAATCCCTTTGTGCATATTTAAAGAGAGCCGTGTGGTGTCATTGCACCATATCAATTTACTCAGTAGAGGTTTGGTCACTTAAGTGGGTTGGGAACGAAAAAAAAAATTACAATTGAAGGCGAGGCATCTCTGGAAACGTACGCATGAATAGACAGATGCGATTCAGGCCTGGTTTGCCATTTAGATAAAACAAATCAAAATCATGCCGGCAATGATGCAGAGCAAGTTCCGAAATTTGTCAGCTAATAAGTGTGTGCACACACATCTCGCGCAATATAGGTTAACCACCCAGTGTGTTATGCAAATACAAAGTGCAAAGAAACGTAACCTTTGGACGTAACTAGACGAAGTTGTTTGACTAGCTGAGATAAGAGGTCAAAGTCTTCGCATTGCTGATGCCTTTCTTCCATCATTTCTCTTTCAAATTGCTGACTGGTGTTTGATGGACTGACACACTGACAAACTGACACAGAGTAGCCCAGAGAGAAGAGATAAGACGAGGTAGATTACTAACCCCAGCTTGCCTGATAAACATAGCACTCTAATAAATCTCTTCTTAATTAGTTTTCGTCAAGCTGACAGCATTTGCCTCCGGCTTCTGCAGTAATGCCTGAACCAGCTAATCAACAATCGGTTTGAGATGCATTTGATTTGGCTAAGTGTTCATGGGAAACAACCTTAAATAAACCACCATGGGGTCTTAGGGAAACAGAATAACCCCTGAGATTTATTTCTGCTCAAATCGAAACAACAGCGTCAGAGTTGAATTTCACAGCGGGAAGATTTTGAAAGCCTTCGAAATTTAGTTGATATTTTTTTTGTCTCGTTATTTCCTTGTGTGCGTCGCCTGGTAAAATATTTTCCCCTAATAACAAGCAGCAATGTAGACTTTTACAGTTTTGTTCTAGATTTCCAAACATGTAAATCGGATCCGGCTATGTTTTAAAAAAAAACCAAGGCTTGATCAAGTTCAAGTTGCGTCTGCCATGCACCAAAGCCTGAAATAGTTTTATGAGAGGCTCAGAGACAGCTGGAGCTGGACTCGAATTCTTGTCAAGCTGCCACATGTTAAGAGCAAGTGCAAGTTTCAGGGCCCCGCGTAAGTGTGCTGTACATATTTCATAAGTAATATATCAGGTATCTGCCATTACATAAATGAAGAAAATGAGCTCCGAAGAGTTCAAAGTTGCTTTTCGCATTTTTCCACCAGTGTAAATCACAAGACGACGGCGCTTGAATGTACAGTTCCACCTTAAACACGACCAAAAGGTGAAAGGCATTAATCAGATCTAGCGAGGCTATCGCACAAGCGCCTCCCTCGCCTCGGAAGGAAAGTGTGTCAGTAGAGCAGCTCGGCCACATAGCCTGACCGTGCCACGCAGGTGAGTGGCGTGTGAGGAGGCGAGTCCGAGTCAAAGCCGTGCCGCCGCCAGCCAATGAGGGAGCGGGAGGGGCGGGAGGCCGGAGCGCTCGTCACTGCGTTGCTAGGGTGATGTCTGAATGAGTGTGTTCGTGGAATGCAGCCAGACAGCAGTTATATAACACAGCCAGGGTGGGGGCCCGGGGCTCAGAATGGGGAAGAAGGAAAGAGAGAGCGATTGAAAAGGAAGGAAAATGTGTTCCAGTAATGAATGACATGAATTTCAGACGAACCTGATTTTCATTGTCATTCTTTATAGAGAGAGAGAAAAAAAACACTTTCACGTTGTTTAGCAGCTGCACATTTGTAGCCATCTATTTCATCAACATGTGTGTGTGTGAGATAGTGTATGTCATTCTTTTGACTGGAAAGAAAAAACACTTTCAAGATGTTGTTCAGCTACTGCACATTTGTAGCCGTCTATTTCAGCAATTGTGTGTGTGTGAGATATCAGCCAATGTTCGGACTGAAGTGTGACTCTCGAGATCTTCTCAGGACGGCGAGTTGTCTTTGGGCTAATGCAACAGTTGAGCTGTTACCTAAGAGACTGCGTCACTGCGCAAAACACACGAGCTGGTTCAGATCACCTGGAAGAACTTCCTGTTTGACTCTTCTCTGAAAGAGAGGCGATTCAATTACCCCGGGCTCTGTGACACCTAATGGAATCGATCTTCTCCCAACCGAACACATAAAGATCTGACTGCGTATGGATCATTGCACTTGCATCGCAAATGTAGCAACAAAGACACTATTCAAGATCTCGCAGCTGGTTATAATTCCCATAAAGAGCATCACAATCCGCTTAATTCCGCGAGCCTGCCGTGCCGAGAGCCAGCTTTGTTTGTGGGGCTGTTTTTGATTCCGAAGGCCGGAGTTATTATGTCATAGCGAGTAGGTCAAAGCCGTGCCTTTGAATCGAATCCGGGTTCCAGCGTTTGACCTCGCTCATTGTGTGTAAGTTGTTAATTGATACTATTGATAGAATATGACACCGATGATGTTTCCACGTCCTTCAGGCTCTGCCCCGGCCTACATTTCACTTATGGTATTGAACGATTGCTTAGAGATCAATGAGTCAAACAAAGAACATGGCTGCCAGAATTGTAGTGGAGGGAGAGAATCTCAGGACGTTTTTTTTCTCATCCACTTCTCTCTCTCTTCAGCTCAAATTGAAGTCATCCCATGCAAGATTTGTGGGGACAAGTCTTCAGGCATCCATTACGGAGTGATCACTTGTGAAGGATGTAAGGTACGTGAGTTTCAAGTCATCTGGTGTTGAAAGGTCAATCACGCGAATGTTTTAATGTTAAACTCTAGGGGTTTCTCTGAAGGTGTAGTGCTATAAATACCACAGATAACCGAAATTCTAAATGTGCCTGAAATGATAAGACCATGAAGTCAATGTAATCGTAAAAGACCATGAAGAAAATGTAAAAAAGATGGATTCTAGGAACATCCCTGACAGCATCTTCCCATGACAAAGAGTGAGGATTCAACACCTTTATCTGATTGGCTGTCAGAGCGTCAGGAATCTCAGTGGTTTGTTTTTGACCACAGGAGGAACTTGTGCCAAAATCGAGTTAAAGTTCCAGACTGTCGTGTCTGTTTGTGTTACCCAACATCAAACTATCTTGTGTGCCATCACAGATTGTGTCATTATGGATCCATAAACAAAGAATTGTTATACAATTAAAGCTCAATCCTTTATTGCATCAAGGAACCAGTAATGCAGCTTTATTTTGACCTACTTCTTTTTCCTTCAAGGGCTTCTTTCGTCGAAGTCAGCAGAACAATGCGATATACTCCTGCTCAAGGCAAAGGAACTGCCTTATCGACAGAACCAATCGCAACCGATGCCAGCATTGCCGTCTGCAGAAGTGTCTAGCTCTGGGCATGAGCCGTGATGGTAAATTTAATCTGTATTACTAGCGAAAACTTCCTACAATCGCCTTGAGTTTTTGTAAACACCGTCATGATCTGAGTGTAAATACGCATTTCTTATGACTGCGTGGACGGGATCACAAACAAAGGCTGTCAGACGTGAAATTCATTTCAGCCTCCGTTTTCCACGTTTGCTATTTCACAGGCCTGTCTTTTTTTGACAGAGGTGTAAAGCACTTGAGTAAATGGACTTTGTTACTTTATTTAAGGTTTTTTTTGGCTACTTTCTACTTGTACCGAGTATCAAAAATATAAGCAACGTTTACTCTCTACTTGACTACATTTTTGTATCTGTATCTGTACTTACTCCACTACATTTGACTGGACACTTTCTTGTTACATTGTGACTTTTACTCAAGTCTTCTTGAAATTGGTGACTTGTAACGGAGTAATTTTTACAGTAAGGTATCCGATAATGATTTTCAGGTACTCTTTACACCTCTTTGATTCAAACAGTAACTAACAATCCCGACTGTTTCCATCTGCAGCCGTGAAGTTTGGCCGCATGTCGAAAAAGCAGCGAGACAGCCTGTACGCCGAGGTTCAGAAGCACCAGCAGTCTCAGGAGCGGGCAGGACTTGGCAGCGGTCTGACCGTCCACTCTGGCGAGGAAGCCGGGGAGAACGGCGGCAGCCACGGCCGGGCCTACAGCAGAGGATCCAGCACCACCCTGAGCGACCTGGAAGACATCACCACGCTACCCGACGGCCTTCTGTTCGACCTCCCTCTCACCCCGGAGGAAGCTGGCGACTACTGCAGCCTGGAGCTGATGGGGGGCAGCGGGGGGAGCAGTTCGTCCTCCCAAAGTTCTCCAGAACCCAGCAGACAGGAGTTTGGCGACGTGACGCACATTAAACACGAGTACCAGTCTCTGCACGAGTCAGGACTCTTCGCCTGCTCCTTACTCAATCCACCCGAAGGATGCTCAATGCTGGAAATCGGTGCGTATTTATTAAAAAGCTTCATTTTGCTCATTTTCGGTCATCAAAATGATTAAAGCTGAAAACCGTCTGTTGCAGAACGGATAACGCAGAACATCGTGAAATCCCACATGGAGACGAGTCAGTACAGCACAGAAGAGCTGAAGAGATTCGCCTGGACGCTTTACGGTCCTGAGGAGATCCGCACCTACCAAAACAAGGTGTCTACAACAAACTGACACGCAATCCTTCTTTCCTGGTTCTGCCCAAATGAACGGTTCTTATCCCAGCAATTACCCAACCTCACATTGCGTTTCAATGAATCATAGTACGCAATTGTTTCTGATCTTATTTTCCAAATGCCTCATTAAAAAGTACTGAAAGAATATGTAATTATTGCACTTATGGCCTGGGTGGGGAAAGTGTTTTTCGGTGCAATTTGACATGTATTTTTTTTTATTCCAGTCCACAGAGTCGCTGTGGCAGCAGTGTGCGGTGCATCTCACCACCGCCATCCAGTACGTGGTGGAGTTTGCCAAGCGTATCTCTGGATTCATGGACCTCTGTCAAAATGACCAGATCATCCTTCTCAAAGCAGGTCGGCCTCAAAACTGTGGAACAATACGACACATTCACTGTCATATACGTTAGCGCCATGTGTGTATGTGTATTACAAGTTTGCCAAAATGTCACCAAATTCTTGCCACTTTTTAGTCAGTTTCACTCCGTCTTCACTCGCATTTTTAGTAGTTTGTGACTTTAAACGTTCCAAGTTAATTTACTGTCCTTGGTTGTAGTTGCGTGCTTTGCGAGACTGAGTTGAGAAAATGTGGTTTAAATTATTCAAACGAGGCATGTTGGAGACGGTTTCCTTCATTGCGGAAAACTGGTTTTCGCGGAAGGCTTTGAAAGTTAACTACTACTGAGTCTGATTTACCAAAGTTCATTATCAAAGTTAGCTTTGTGTTTAACTCTTTCCTCATTCTCTTTTGATGATTCATTCGTTCAGATTAAAAACAAAACTCCACTCCTGTCATTCATTATTCAGGCATTTCCACTTGTATAAGGTCTACAACATTTTCTACAGTCTTTGCATCAGTGCACATGTGTATATTAAAGCCATATTTGTCTTTTTCTTTATTGTCTCTGGTCATACAGGGTGCTTGGACGTGCTTCTGATCCGAATGTGTCGGGCCTTCAACCCCATCAACAACACCCTCCTGTTTGACGGAAAGTTTGCCAGTCCGCAGTTGTTTAAAGCGCTGGGTGAGTGTCCTGCCCAGACCTTTCACATAATCCAGCTCCGTGGAGCATTTCAAAGGGCACTTCGGATACGTGTTTGTTGTTAATCTGTGTACAATCGAGCAATAGTACACCAAGTGCCCTGTAAAATCATGAGACGCGCTCACGGTTACACTTTATTTAGACCTAAACAAACACCCATCTGAGGAGAAAATGGGTCAATTAAAATCTTTTTAGGTCAATTGAATTATTGCTAAAGTTGGCTTGCCTCCATTTCCTGTTTCTAGGGCAGATTGCGTCATAAAATGTTCACAGCTCTGGGTAATTACTTGTGCGCTTTCGTGGTTCTTATCTGTGTGCGCGGTCTGCAGGGTGTGATGACTTGGTGGGGGCTGTGTTCGAGATGGCCAAGACCCTGAGCAGACTACAGCTGTCCGAAGAGGAAATGGCTCTGTTTTCGGCCACCGTCCTTCTGTCTCCAGGTAATGAAACCGTACAGTTCATGACAAGCCACTGGTCATTACTGGTTTATGACTAAGCACACAGTGGCAGGCTTTCGATAAACTGTGGCCCTGTTTCTCTCAGACCGACCTTGGCTCACGGACGCCCAGAAGGTGCAGAAGCTTCAGGAGAAGGTCTATCTGGCGCTAAAACACTGTCTTAATAAGAGCAGCACTCCTGAGGAAAAATTAACCAAGGTAAAAAAAATCACACTTTTTTTTTTTTTTTCTCAATCATGAAGTCCGGTCACTGTGTTAGTGACGGAAAGGAAAGTGGCC
>SOMO01000296.1:26649-42575 GCA_028128575.1 Paedocypris carbunculus
TTGAAAAATAACTAATATTATCATATTGGTGTTTTTTTCTTGTCATTAAATCTGGCTGAACAGAGGTCTGTGTGTGCGTGCGTGCGTGAATACAAGATTAAGGAATGGGATGATGTTTATGTGTGCCCATGTCTATGATGTGGCTCTTAGTAAAACATAAAAAACAGTAAAAGTAAAACTGCAGTAAAACATAAAAAACGGTGGCTCTTAGTCTCTGACTAGTTGGACACACCTGATGTAGTAGATTGTGTTATGCATAGGTCGTATGCAAGAATAAGCTAATTCCACCTTGGTGGTTGATGTAAGTAATCGTCACCATGTTTTCCAACCTGACCAGAACATTCTTTCCCAGGATCTGCAAGAGCAGCTTCTTCAGTAGCTCAAGAGAATTGCTGTGCCACTGAGACTTGAGAGTGTTGGATGCATTTGTGGAGATCACAACATGTCCTGTCACTGGACCTAGGGTCGCAGCTTCCTGAAGGTATCTCACATTTGTCAAAGGGAACTGGGTGTTATGAAGGGAGTGATAATGTCAATGAGCAACTCATGTCTACAGCAATGAACCTATTTTGAGGATGAATCATCAAAATAATTTCTGCCATTCATAGTGCCTTGACAAAAACCTGAGTTGTCCACAATTCTCAGCAAAACCAAGAAAAGAGATGTGTAGACAAAGCTCAGTGCTGGACGANCTCACATTTGTCAAAGGGGACTGGGGGTTATGAAGGGAGTGATAATGTCAATGAGCAACTCATGTCTACAGCAATGAACCTATTTTGAGGATGAATCATCAAAATAATTTCTGCCATTCATAGTGCCTTGACAAAAACCTGAGTTGTCCACAATTCTCAGCAAAACCAAGAAAAGAGATGTGTAGACAAAGCTCAGTGCTGGACGAATCCAGGGTGAGCTACTTGTCTACATCCATGGTCCCCAATCCCCGGACCACAGATGAAATAGTGGATTTAATGGTGGCACCAGTGAGCGTTTGCGATCTCGGTATCCTCCATATGTGTCCGTTTCAATGGTGGATCTACGACAATGTCTTGTTCGGCGACTAGAACAACATTCGGACAAGGATTTGTGTGCCCATCATCTTTCTCTGTGGCTGCAACCAGGGTTTTATATACAGGGGGAGTAGTCATGGGCCGTGTGACTAAGCGAGTCGTGGTTTTACACAGACGCCTGGCTCACGGGCTCTGAGTCGGTGACTCGCGTAGTGGGCGCTCGGTTTATGTTTTGCAGGATCAGCCATGTCCGGAGGGAGTCTGGGCGCATTCCACAAGGCCCCTGGCGTCATCATGGGTGTGGGTCAAGGGAATGGAGATCAGCAATCATTTGCACGGCAGCGGGCTGGGACTCGCGCAATACCAGTTCGCACTGTTTTACATCTTGGACTTCTCCTCGTTTGCTTCCGTACGTGCTGCCGGCATAGGAAGATGATGCTGGCCTGTCAGGGACATTGGCTCAGTGAGTACCCGGAGGGTTCCTCCTCTATAGGGGTTTTCCAATGATCTGTTTCAAGCGTTCTCTTGTGGACTGCATCAATGTTGTCTGGGGTTACTTTTTGCGGCTGGGATTATATTGTGTCCCCATACGTGACATTGAGAGACCGTTCGAAAGGGAACTCTCCAGGTTTTGAACAAAACCATTGTTCCCTAAGATTTGGGAACAAGATGTCACATAAGATGCTGCAAGAAGAACGGGAATAGAGGAGTTTGTGGAGGTCTTCTGTCGTATAGATGTTTGTTCTGAGGGCTGTGCCGACGGACCCGCAATTATATATGGGTTCTGATCCACTGGGCCAGTGGAGTGAGATTGTTCCACTCTGTTGTTCTATTGGCTTTCAGATTATCTTCAGGAAACATTGTTCCCCATATGTGACATCTCTTTCTCTTATCTCAGATAACAAAGAAACCTGGAGTTTTATTGCACCTCTCACCTCTGACCAGCTTCTCTAAAAATGGGTGAAGTGAGTGAGACTCACTTAAAAAGTGATTTGAGGTAATGACAGGATGAGCAAAGACCAATCGACCAAATCTGATCTTTCCTAATCGGAAGTTCAATTAAAAATTTCAGTGAATGCATCTTTCCATCGCCTGAAGGAAATTGGGCAAGACTATCACAATGGGTTTGCAAGCCACTCCTCTTCTTTACTCAGCACTTCTCTTTGTGAAAATCTCTGCATTTTCCATTTTACAGCTGTTTCATTACAGACAGAGATAGAGCCAATTACAGCCCGACACGACACGCAGATCTGCTCTTGATGGCACAGCAGATAATACAACATTGCACATGTAATTCCATTAGCGCCAAATAGAAAGACAGAGACGAAATAGAAGCGTTAACTTGTTTGCTATTTTTTACAGGTATGAGTAAACAAAACGCAGTTTTCTGACTAAACACAAAATGGAACGCTACATCAAGTTAAATTCTTATTATTTTGCATTGGTTCAATTGTACACCTACTAACATTCAATAAAGCAGTTAAATTTACACTTTATGTCCATATATTGTTTTAACAGTTTATTATGATAACCTATAAAATTGTCTTTTGCATTTATCACTTAAAAAAAGAAAGCAGAAAAAAATCAAATCATTGACTCAAAGCTTGACTATAAGGCTATTAAAAAAAGTCTTGTCCAAATGTGGTAATCTGTGTCCGAGAATGGCTTGTTTTTTTCTTTTGGTTTTTTGAAATGTTCTAGTTTGTTGAAAAGACCTTGAGAACTGACTACCTGGGCTGTCTAGTCAGTATAGCGCAATCATCAGAATCTTCCATCCTGCCTGATGTTGGACAGGGTCTGTGCTATCAGTCTGACTGTAGCAAATGTGTACTCCTGACAATGGTGTGGCTGGTTCCATATGGCAAGCTGTGACAGATGAGATGTGATGAGACGACAAGGTGTGATTGAGAAGAAAGTTTTGGCTTTCTGGGAAGTGCTCTCATGCAGAGAAGGAATCTCTGGGACGGAAGTCAAAACACACATGCTGGATTAGTGGCCAACAAATTGCAGAGCAGGACACATGCTTTCAAAAACCCATTCCCACCTCTGGCCAATTTTTCCGACTCCATTCCACCTGAATGTCCACCTAAACTGTTCTGTTTTGGAAGATATGTGCTTGTTTATCTTGTCTTTGTCACTTGTTTCCACCTTTGTTCTGTTTTTGCTGTCTTTTTCACTTGGAACGCTAAGAAGCAGTGCTCTGTATTTAAATATGTATATTTATATTTTGTCCAATTTTGCAGCATGCTTTTAGTTCTAGGACAAAAAGGATATTCTATTCTATGTCAACCACAAAACATGTTCATGTAAGCAGAGATGCTTTGGGCGACAGCAAGCATTGTCTCATGGAAGAATGCAAGAGACACCCACCTACTGCAACCTTTGGAATTATAAGTAAAGAATTCACCCTTAGAAAGACGATTTAGAGGCAAGAGCACTTTTTGTGGGAACAGCATCGACACAATCTTGGATTTTTCTGTAATATTATTTGTCTGGGTGAAGGCAAGAAAGAAGCCACTGACACCATGCTGCAGATTACCAATCCAGAGTTCCCAATAAAAATGCAGAGATAATAGGTCAGCGCACAATTGGGGATTCAATAAGCAGGATGTAGTATGACTGGCCTGTTAGAACCATTTCCAGTGTGAAAGGTCACAGGTGCAAGTCATGCATAACATGCTGCAAAAAAATATTTTGTCTCGGTTAAACCCCAGAAACTAGACAAGTACTAATGAGAATCAAAATACAGTGAACAACAATCATAAGGAGCACATTGTTAAGCCCCAGACACTGTCTTTTATGATTTTAAATAGTCACATATTACAAGCCAATTCATACACATTAGTCAAACACAATTGCCTCAAAAATAAACGTTGCCTCATTGTCTTTTGTTTTATTTTGGGAACAGATCTATTGCGTTTTGCAATTTTGTTTGTGGCATGCTGCTTCCTGTGTGTTTGAGTTGTGCTTCCAGTGATTCTTTTATTGTCCTCTCTTGGTGTCTCTGCTGCACCCTTGTGGGTAACTAGATCTTGTGCTCCAACGTTAAAAATCATCATCCACATTTTATTGAGATCAATTGCTAGTGTTACATAACAAAAAGAATGACAAAAATCAGAGCACTGCTCTGATGACACACATTGCAACCAATCAGATCCCTGCACTAATAAAACATGGTGTGAAAAAATAGCATGACTATTTTGTTTAAACAAACTACAAACATTCATATTACGGCACCAAGAGAACAACCAGAGTTAATGTTGTAGTACAGACAAAAACGTAGTCTCACGTAGACATACAGAGTGAGTTTCTTTTCCTTTTTTCTTCTGTACTTTTCTCTGTTGATTCTGGAGTCTGGAAAGCACTGAGGTGTACATGGATGACTTCAGGAGTGACATCTTGTCCATCTCTTTCTCTCAGGGGTCCATCTGTCACTCAAGGGCGCTGTCTTCTCACCTTTCTCTTTTTCACTATGTTGCTTGGTGTCTGTCACATTACAATAGCCTCCCATGAGCCTCTCTGGTGTGATAGTATAGCTCAGTCCTTTCTGTAAGTGGCGTCCATATTCTGTCTTTAGCTTTAGCATGCTAACTGCTTAGAGAGAGAAAATGAGATTCTCTGTGTGAGAAAATGAATCTTTATGGAAATTGATTAAAAAACTCTTTCTCTCTTTCATTCTCTCTATCACGCGCGCACACACACTCGCACGCACACACTCACACACACGTTGAGGCTAATTAGTCTATTTTCCAGCCACATTTCCACTCAGACCGTGACAAGAACCTCATCCTCCTCCCAAACACCATTTAAAATATTATTCATGCATTTTACATCTCAGCAAGTACTTTGACCAACCGTTTTTCTTGTGCTTTCTTCCAGCGTCACACAGAGGCTCCCACACAAACGTTGTCAGTCATCATGATTAATGAGAGACATGTTTCTGCATGTGTAAGTGAAGTGTGTAGTCAGCCATCCGGAAACACACAACATCTACACACACCGAGTGTGTTTGCGTCTGTAACTATGTAACTACAATGGTGATGAAGGAATAAAAGAGCAGAAGAGAAAAACAGTGACAGAAAACACACAACAACAGCAACATTTGCTCTTCCATAATAACATTACCATTAGCTGTGATCCCTTTCATCACACCACAGTCACACCTTAAAGGAACATAATGTGTGTATAAGTGTGTCTTTGAGACAGTAAGAGAGAGAATGTGTGTGTGCTTATGAGAGAAAGAGAGAGAGGGAGAGGGAGAGGGCGAGAGAGAGAGTTGCAATACAACAAAGCGGCAACATTCATTCTTCACTTTTATCAGTCAGACTGGTTGCTCTGATCCTATTTGCCATGCTGCAGCCACACCGTAAAAACCGTAAGAAGTGTGTGTATTTAGGAGTGAGTGTAAGAGTGCGTGTTTGTGTGTGTCCGTGTGTGTGTTTATGTAAGCATGTAAGAGAGAGAGAGAAAGAGACAAAAACAGTGCAATACAACAAAGCTGCAACATTCGCCCTTAACTGTTATCAGTCAGACGGGTTGCTCTGATCCTATTCGCCACGCTGCAGTCACAACGTAAAGACCGTAAGGTGTCTATCGGCGTACGTGCAGAAACACACACACACACACACACACACACACACACACACACACACACACACACATATACGTAATATATATAACGTATTACATTGTTCACACTAGATGCATTTTTTTTTTTTGAGGTTTGGAACATTTCATAGCAAAAACCTGCATGTGTGTTTGTATGTTGCAATAATGTGAAAAGATTTGACAGATATTTTTCAAAAAATATATTTTTCAAAAGTTATGTCTCAGATTTTGTGCTTATTGTTTTATTGTTTAATAAAGGAGTAAATCATCATTGTAGCATTGTTATACTATCAAAGTGTGTAAAAGAAGATATGGTTAATTATTAAAGAGGTCTTCTTTTAGGTAAAGGTCATAGTATTTGTTCAAATAAATATAGTTTAAATATTGTCTTTATTGTTTATCTCATCTTATAACCACCATTGGAGTCTCAGATACACACCTACGCTGTGTAGCCGGATTAAAAGGGTTTGTGTCTCAGCAGCTACTCTCAGATTCTGGATTAGTCTGATTTTCAGAGATTAAGAAGTTCAATCCTTTTCTTTAGAGCATTAGTTCTGGGACTGAAGGGCTGCGGGCGTGAGTCTGGAGCGTGGCAGATTAATCTCATTACTGTTTGACTCCTCGTTCGCTCATCACTCGCTCACTAGACCACAATCAATGACGGGCCTTTCTCATCCCTCATTTCCTGAAGATCGCCATCATCTGAGCAAAGTACTAAACCGCAACCATTAATGGGCCATTGTATGTGGCATAATGGACAGTTTCTACAACCACACACTGATATATATCAATATTGCTTTAATAAAGATAATGTGCAAATACAGGTTACATATGATATAAATAAGAATATTCATTTTTTCAAGTTCAAGTTCTGAGCATTTGTAAGGCGCTTTTCACAGTTTTAACTGTCTTAAATCTTTAATAGTGAAAATCTTTCTCTGTAAAACTCAAAACTAAACCGATAAATCTGTGATAAAGCATTGTCTTAAATCTTGCTCATACATTACTGAAGCAAGTGATCAAAATAAAAAATGTTGGTTTATCATGAGGTCTAGTTTCAGATTAGTGTTATTATTCAGATTATTTAATGATTATTATGGATCTTGTGACCAACATCTACAGGTTGGCACCCTAAAGTGTAACACAACAATATTTTTTCAACATTTTCAACATACGCAAAATCACATTAATAAAAGTATAGCGATATTTTATAGTCTCACTCTCTCTCCCTCCCTCCGTCCCTCCCGGTCTTTCATTGCTTGCGGCAATGTGACATTGTCTTTTTTCACGTTGGTAGTTCAACAGTGAGGACATGCATAGTTAAAAGTATTGAAGAGACAAAACAAAGAGAAAATTTTAACCAAATCTCTGAAGTGCATAATCTACTCGTGTCTTAATGACAAACCCACGTCACTGGCCTGAGCAGAGTGAAGGTTGCCTGCCCTTGCTCCTCTCTTTTCCAGCACTGTGGGACCTGAATTACCTTGACAACCGGACACTTCTGACACTCCAGGTCCCCGAAGACACAAAAACCTGCCACGCATAGAAAACATCATGCATTTTTTTGCAGCTTCTGACAAAGTCTACGAACTGGTAGGGAGTTGTCACCCAAGCATGCGGGCTAGAATGCCGGTCCAGTGGGTTCCATAACTGAGCGTTCGTGAGCAAGACACTGACTTGCTGCCCACTGCTCAGTGCTTGTGTGTGTAACTTCACTGTGTTTGTGTAACTTCACTGGATGGAGTAATACAGAGCACACTTTTGATAAGGTCCCTAGTGACCATACTGACAAACTCACCTCTTATACTATAATGTATAATCATCTATGGCATGATGACATATCACCATCCTATCTATCTGGCGGGGAACATGTAAGCCTGAGCCAATTGTATTCTGGGCATGTCAGAGAAAGTACCCTTTCGAGAGTGTTCACTTGTACATTACACTTGGGAAATCCTGTTTTCTTCCAGAAACACTGAAGTCAAATAGAATCACTCAGGCCACTGCCTGGCCAATGCGTGGCCACACCCACCCTCAGCTGCGTTGGCTTTCTCAGAATCTTGTTCCTTCACAAGAAGTCAGTACTATTCTTTCATTGTCGTGAAATAATGCAGAGGCGAGCAGGCAACACGGATAGCAGAATTCATCACGCATTCTTGTGATGAAGTATTAAAGGGGTGCATCGAGAGCGCTGGTCCAATCATCTCCTCCGACACTCACGAGAGTTGTGCGCTGTGCCTGGGGCGCATCCACGCGCTGGAGGCAATCAGCGGCTCTTACTGCCACCATTGCGCAAATCTCTTAGGCGCGAACCTGCAAGCCAAGATCTTTGAAATGAGGAAGAATAGTGGCCAGCCGATATCAGACTCCCTTGCCAGTCGCTTCAATGCCAAGGGCCGGGAGCGTGAACATCGATCGATCAATCGATCGACAAACATCGATCGGACTCTGATCCTTACGATGCATGTGAGGACAACGCCATCCGAAAGACTGATACGACCTGCATCATGGCGAATAAGGCCTACATCTTGGCGGGCCACACAGTGTCGGTGGTCAGCTGTTCCAGGCTATGCTGATAGAGTAGCTTCGCTGGACGGGAGCGCCAAGAGCGATGTGGTATTGCATCAAGCATGCCTGCCAGGAGACTTGGTGCTGGGAGTAGAAAAGGAGTTTTCCCAAGTTGGTCCTGTGTCTGCATTTGTGTCTGATGTTCACAGAGATTAAAGATGCTGATCAGTATGCTGAAGAAGTCAGCTGAGGCTCAAAAGGGCGCGAAGGCGATGTCGGTCCTGTTGTCTGATGTCCATCCGGGGACGGCACTGTTCGGCGAAAAAGTTATGTTTCGCAATCGCATAGTTTTCACCGCTACTTGTGTTGCGGATGCATTAAACACTGTGTGACCACACGGGTTACACCTGCAAAATAGTCTGTGAGTGTTTCCTCTTATCAGCCGCTGACAGAGCTCAATGTGAGAGAATGCTGAATTCCGGGAGTTTCAGATTGGGTTATGAGAACGAAAAAGTCAGGTTATACTCTAGTTTGCGCAACATGATTGTGTCTGGAGTCCCAGAGCGGGACACTCTGCTACTTTGGGCTACTTTGAGATCTGCGCGCTGTTGGAGAAAAGAGCAATAGAAGAAGTAGCAGTCGGAAAGCGGGAATGCGGCTTGTACAGCCGGTTTTCCTGGTGCCGAATAGAGGTAGCACCATGCGGCCAATTCTCGATCTGAGACGTTAAGCAGAACACTGGCTAAACGCTCGTTCAAGATGCAGCAAGAATATAATTTTGTGGCGGTGGACCTAAGAAATGATTACTTTCACATCGAAATTGCGCAAACATATGCTTACATATTTACTGCTTGGATTTTGTATTCTTTATACAAACTTGTGTGCAATATAATCTTTTTAATGCATTAATATACTAATGGGTGCACACACTTTATTACAAAAAATAGGCTTAGCTTCTAAAAAGACTCAAATAGTGACATTGCTATTTATTTTTTACTGATGAAATCAATTTAGCAGTACTTTGGTTTCTAAACAATATAAACTCTCTCTCTCTCTCTCTCTCTCTCTCTCTCCAATTTTAAAATAAAATCAGTAAACATTTTCAGCTGTATTTCTGTGTACATTGACGGACTTCACTGGGAAGACCCTGATCAGGTGTTTTTTTTTCTTTTCACTTCATTAATTTCCCAAACTTGCTGAAGCGGAACAGAAGCATCTTCCCATGCTGGGATTTACCTGGAACTGTTACCATGGCAACTTCGTCCCGGTGGGCTTTAGCCCCCCTTTCTCCATTTACCTGAAGGAAAAAATTGTTTTATGTACTTTGTTTAGTCATGCTGAATCACATCCCATCACTCCAATGCATTACAGCACAGAGGCCCAGCTCTATAAGCACAAATCATGTTAGTGTTGTTGAAAAAAGTCTTGTTATTGATTAAATTAATTTCAAAAGTGTATGGCAATACTACCATGTTTTGTTGCAATGAAAATCTTGTACAGCCAGTGAAAATTGTATTTGAATGTCACATGATTGATAATTTGTGGGATGCTTGATCAATCGCAGAAGTTTAAGGACACAAAGGACTTTTAGTGTGTGTATGGAACTTTAACAGACTTTATATGACCCTGTGCTGTTGGAAGTCCTATCACTTATGGTTTCAGGTTCATGCTAACACTATTTCAGTGAGAGGGCTATCATTTTTTAGACATGATTGTTCCAAAGCATCTGAAGTCTTTGAAAACATACCATCCCAGCCCTAAAAGTAAACATGCCATCCCAAGTAAAGTTAAGTGATCAAGTGTGTTAATGCGTGCTCTGCAACAACCACCAATAACTGGTGAGCAGGTGGGTTTCAGGGTCCTGCCCAAGTGTCTTGTCCAAGGATCACAACTGCCCCACACTGACTTTATTGATTGGGAATGGGATCAAATGCTATGAATTTCGTGTTTAAGCTTGTTTTGCGAACAAAACATTCTGAGCCTGTGTTTCCAGAGTGCAAGGACAAGTCCAAGATTGGTTAGGTTTCTGGACTTTGCAGTGGAGGTTTTGCCTCCACCGTTGTCCGACTCAGATTTAGATTTTCCAACAACCTATTCAGTCACCTTAATGGACCTTTAAATGACCCAGTCATTATTATAATTACAGAAGTACAAAAAATACAAAAAAAATTAAATACAGCAAAAACATTCCCTTAGAAAATGCGTCCCCTTAGAAAATGCACTACATTTATTAAAATTTATAACAGTGATCTGAAACCCCAAATAATAAGGATGAAACATTTTTTTTTTTCAGATCAGTGATTTTATTCAGGTAAGACTAGCATTTCACACTGCTCCTTAGATTGGCTGAACCAGTTGATCAGGGTCACTGCACCATTTATGTAGAAGTTTTGCCCTTGATGCGTAATGAAGCAGACTGCAGAGATCTCAATTTGTTTTTCATTGTAGAGATAAATTCAAAATCTAAAAATTGGAAGCATTGTTTTCCTGACCCACTTTGTTCATACACTTTCAATAACAGAACAACAAGCAGCACATTCATTCTCCTTTAGTGTCTTTGTGATTCCAAAGATGGCAAGTGGTTTTATTTTATTTTGAAAGTTGTAAATTTGTAAAATATATACATTTAAACATAAACAGAAATGTAAAATATACATTTTGACAAAGTTCATCCATTAAATTAAATCACACAGCTACACGAGCTGTGAAGATTTGCAGCCCATCTGCTCGTCTATCAGCCCACCTGCCCCATCCTGCTGCCCATCTACACTATTCGCCCACCAGACGCTGTCACTGACCACACAATGAGAACAACATGGTTCTCAGCACCAGGGAGGCTACAGCACAGAATGTTAAAGTTTAAAATGCAAGCTGACTTTGGTCGTAGGGGCGAGCTTAATACTAAAAACAAATATGCTTTGTTCAAGTTTCATATTATTTAATTGAGGATAAAAAAACAACAGATTTTTCCATATAAAAATAACTGATAAACAAACAGCATGTTTGTAGTTCTAAAGATGGCAAGGGGAATTAGTGATGCAAATAAAACATACAATACAATATAATGGCTAATTTAATTTGTTATTATACTTAGAAACTGCAATTTGATCTGAAACAAAAACATAAAAAATCAAACACACACACACACACACACACACACACACACACACACACACACACACTGGTTGTCATATAATATATACGTATATGTATATACAATATATGTGTACAAAATGATCAACTACCTCTCATTATAGTTGACGTGTGTGTATCTTTCATGACAACATGTCCCTACAAGCAGACTGAGATTGGTTAAAGCAGATCTGGATCTTAAATTAACAGATGAACGGTTTTCAGTGTGTTGGGTTTTTGGTGTCAGATGGGCAGAAAAGGCAAATGTTCTGCACACTGCATAAATCACAGATTGTGGCACTTGTTTTGTGAAAAAAAGTGTTAAATACTGAATCCAACTGGAAAAGGCAATTTACTCGCTCTCTACCAAGGAACCACAAGGGTTACATTTTTGTCATCATGGATTTAAAAAAAAAAAATCACCAGCATGTTTTTGAAAGCGCACATTTAAAAAAAATTGTTTTAGAGCCACTTGATGCATGGAAATCAAAAGCTGTAGTCCATGTCATGCAGACATCCGTGTGGTGGCTCGTGATTCACTGACTCCAGACTCAGTCCAATTATGAATTTTGTGTTAGTCACTTTAAGATGATGTTTTGCACGTTTTTATTTCCGTTCAGTTTCATCGGCTTTAACTGGCCTTTTAGTTTCAGCCGCATGCACCAGGGATCTCGTTCTTTCAGTCACCACCTACAGCTGTGATCATAGGTGAGGTTAGGAATGTCAATATACTTGTACATCGAGAGCTTCGCTTATTGGCTCAGATCTCTCTTGACAGAAGCAGCTTCTTTCCCACTCCATCCTCATTCAAAAACAAGACCCTGAGATACCCCGAGAAGAAACTCTTCTACTTGGGGAAGGACCCTGTCCCTGACCTGCAGGTCTCGGACTTAGAGGCACTGATTCCCATCCCAGCCACGTCATTACGTATTACAGGAGCACCCCCGACAGCGATTCTCCGAGGAACACGGTCGAATGCCTTCTACAAGTCCACAAGATACAGGTAGACTGGTTGTGCAAACTCCCATTATTTCTCGAGGATAGAGTAGTAGTCCAGTATAGAGCTGTAGTTGGTCTTGGCCGGAAACCACATTGCTCCTCCTCAATCCGAGAAAAGACTTTCACAGGTAGGCTGAGGAGTGTGATCTCTCCGTAGTTGGAACACACCCTCCGGTCACTCTTCTTGTAAAGAGGAACCACCACCCCAGTCTGCCAATCTAGAGGCACTGTCCCCGATGTCCACACAATGGTGTAACGGCGTGAAAACCTGGACAGCCCCACACCATCCAGAGCCTATCCTGGATGGCGAACCGGGCGTATCCTATCCACCCCCGTAATCCTGCCGCCACGGAGCTTTTTGACTCCCTTTGCAACATTGGCCCCAGAGATATGAGTATCCATCCCTGATTTTCAAAGCGTGTTGGTGGAATTGAGGAGCGTGTTGGTGGAATTGAGAAGCGTGTTGGTGGAATTGAGGCTTCGAAGCATTTGTCCCAACGATCCACAACGTCCAGAGTTGAGGCAGCAGCTCCCCATCCCCATCGTAAACAATGTTAATGGCTCACTGCTTCCCCCTTCTAAGGCGCCGGATGGTTGACCAGAATTTGAATATCTTTCCAAAAGTCGTTCTCCATGGTCTCGCCGAACTCCTTTCGAGCCTAGCCCTTTGCCTCAGCGACCACTAAAGCTTTCCCCACCTATACCTGTCAGCTGCATGAGGAGTTCCACAGGCCAGAAAGGCCCAGTAAGACTCTTTTTCCAGCTTGACAGCATCCCTCACGGCTGGTGTTCACCAGGATTCCATTCTGACCTGAGGGACCTGAGAGATGCTCTGCCGGAGGTGTGAGTTGAAGCTCTCTCTGAAGGAAGGATCTACCAGACGCTCTCAGCAGACCATCACAGATTGTTTGGGCCTGCCAGGTCTGACCGGCTTCTTCCCCCACCATCTGAGCCAACTCACAACCAGATAATGATCAGTTGACAGCGCCTCCCCTCTCTTGACCTGAGTGTCCAAAACATGCAGCGGCTTGGTAAAATGACTATAAAGTCGATCATGGAACTACGGCCTAGAGTGTCCTGGTGCCATGTGTGCATGTGGACACTCTTATGTTTGAACATGGTGTTTATTACTGACAATCCGTCACAAAAGTCAAGTAGTAAAACACTGCTCACCTAATCACCCAACTCCAAGACTTACTTTTGTTGCCCTCCTGAGCATNTCAACTTTGACCAGTGATTGGTGCTTGTCTGAATGTGTAGTTTGGGGTGGACCTTGGAGGCCTTGTTGGGTGCCTGGTACACTATAGCGCTTTAGTGGGTAAGGTTTAGTGCTCTAACCGCCAAAGCCCAGGTTCAGTTCTCAGTCAGGTAAAAATGGTTTGGCAGTGGTCAACTTGTGGTCAAAAGGTTGGGAGTTCAAATCCTGGACCAGTATTTACCACAACTGAAGTAGCCTTGAGGAAAAAACTGAACTTGATTACTGAATCTTTTTGAATAACTCTCACTACAAGAATTTGTCTGTATCTTAACGTCACTCAAACTATAGAAGATAGGTCAAGTTTATCTTCAGCATAAGGCAGTTTATGATTGCTTATCAATACCAACAGAGTAAAAAGTCTTTCATTTGATCGTTCAACAAAAAATCTAGTTTTTCCAGGGCAAAAATGTGGTGAAGCAGTACGTATCTCTTTATGAAGATTTCTTCCTTATGTCCTTTCTTCACCTACTCAAACACTTGTCCATCAGCAAAGTTGGTGAAACAGATGGTCGTAAGGCACATTTGTCTTATCAAAATGGGTAAAATTATATATCTGCAGTGATTTACATCATGCAGCCACTCCACCTAACAATCATTCCTTATGACACCCGTGGTAGAAAATAACGGTGCCCACTCTGATGTGAAGTCAACGCCAATTGTCAAAATAGAGGTTTATTGACAATTCTCTTAAGAGCAAATTGAGGATGGCTGTAGTCCGAATGTTCAGGATCCCAACCCAGATCCGGAGAGGTCGCAGAGACCCATATGTGTGTTATGTGTGTTCCCCTAACTGTTCACTTATGCTCGGCTTTATACCCTAATACAAACAACAATTATTCAATTATTAACAAAAAGATCTGAACACATAAGCTGTTTCATATCCAAAGTTTAGACACGTAGACATAATTTGTGAACGCCTTGTGAACCCACTCACCCAGGGCCTGCTGCTTTAGACTGGGGCATTTCACCAAAATCACTAAAATTATTCAACACTATCATTCGTAAAAGATGAAATTCGACCACACACCATGTCAAGTGAACAGCCACAAAGGTGTCAGGATATGGTCTCCGTTTTAAGTGCAATTGGAGGGACTTCTATTTTGACATTTTTCCTGAACAGTCACTTGTTTTGTTTATCCCATGCACACTTCCTAGTTTGTTTCTTACATCGTTTAAATACTTGAGTTGATGTTATAATTTATTTGATTCATTTCACCTGCTCCCAGAATTGCTATTTTTTTTTGCCACAATGCCTGATGTCCGGGTTGAAATCTGTGGTCATGTGTTTCCTGGTTTCACAAGACCTGATCCTGAGCACTGGGCTCAGCAGTAACTTTTAATGGTTTGTTTGGCTCCAGTGGATGTTTTGTTTTTCTTAGCGTTATTGTGAATCGTCCTGGGCTTATTATAAGTTTTTGGTCCCACGTGAACATTTCTGTTTGTGTTTTACAATAGTTGAAAGAGTCTCCTGCGATTGAGGCTGTGTCCTCATCTTAATTCGTGACAATAGGGGACATACCTTCAATTATTAGTTAATTATAGAGTGTCAGTTAGAGTTGTAATAAGAGTCAGATGTTGGCGCTCAGTATAAAAATACTGTCTTGTATTC
The DNA here is from genome assembly GCA_028128575.1 of Paedocypris carbunculus. Lineage (NCBI taxonomy): Eukaryota > Metazoa > Chordata > Actinopteri > Cypriniformes > Paedocypris > Paedocypris carbunculus. The sequence goes on from SOMO01000296.1 coordinate 41,771, forward strand.
AGTTGGGTTTTGGGTAAAAACTCTTCACAGCCAGTCACTATATTCAAATTTTCCCATTTTACCATTAACCCTTTAAAAAGAATTGTAAAAATTAAAATGTGTTACTGCTTCAAACCTTTAATCCACATTTTCTCCAGTTACTGGATTCTTTCTTATGTGCTCCTAAGTGAATTCAGTGAAGTAATTCGTTACACTAATGCTACAAACAAATATTTAGTAAAAGAGAATTATTTCATACTCTTGATGATTTGCTTTACTATAAATATAGGTAGTGCTACACATTTGTATTGGGATCAGTGGATCACAAACACACACACTTACACACACACACAGACACGCACACACACACCAATTGTACACCAGTTTCACGTTATATTGAGGCTGACAAATGAGAGCTGGCATAGCGAGAAAAGCGCAAGCTTATTTTTTAATGCTAATGCAGAAGCCCACGCTAGAGATCAATCTCCCCGACTGACTCCAGACACACTTGCTTTGTTCTCCAGACTCTCCCACTGCTAGAAGAAGCTGCCATTACATAGTGTCTGAAAGCACCCACTCAATATCCCCTATCTAGTGAGTCTTTTTAAGTGCACCATCTAGAGCAGAAAATAGTGAATTATTAGTCTCTGGTATTTTCCACATTAGGCTGAATTTGTGCAGCATTAACAAGCATAAAAGAATGATCAGTTATCAAGGTATTTACAAAGATAACTGAAGAAACATAACTTTCACTTAAACACATGTTTATTTTTTATGATGCAATTCATATAAAATTGTACAACACTATATAAGCAGTCATTGAATT
>SOMO01000296.1:54676-66846 GCA_028128575.1 Paedocypris carbunculus
TCAAAGCGCACTGTCTTAAAAACACGCATTGTCTTTCTGAAATTCAGCTTTAACACGAAAAGAAGTGTAAAATCCAATAATTGTGACTTTCGGTTTTTCAGAAGCAAAGTGCTGCACATGACAACGTCAATTAGGACTCTATCAATTATGACACAATAAAGATGCTTGTAAAGATTCTATGCGTAAACGCGCATGTCATGACATCAACATTTCTGACAAGACATGCTTCATTCATGAAAGCATCATATATAAAACGCATCAATTATGACCATATTGTTCATTGAGATACAGGAAATGTTTAAACGTCACTGAGACATGAAACCTTGGTGTTTTATCTCCAGAAGCACAGCGAGATGAAGTCTGTTCACCGCTCTAACGTCTCAGAATGCAGCGCTGCCTTATCTCTCACCACCGAAGCAGCAGCATGTAAATCCCTGCTGATCAATTGAAAGATTGCCAAAACCCTTGTCACGTTCTGTTTATTTGCATCTTTGCTTTTTTAGTGTCTAGCGCTGAGATTTACTACATGGTACAAGAAAACTCTTAAGAAAACGGTGCCAGCTTCAAACAAAGTCATCGGTTTAAGTCCCAGGAAACTTGTTATTGACAGCAACACACACACACACACACACACACACACACACACACACACACACACACAACACATCTATCTGAACGGCAACTTTATGAGATCGCCACTTAGTGGAAAGGATTGAAAATTAGAGCATTTAAAAAATGGAAAATATTAGAAAATAAGCCCATATGTGGCAAGTATGGCAAGTGGAATTATATAAACCCCTATAATAATAATATAATGAATAAGTACTAATGCATAGTGCTCCATTCAAGGTGCATTCAAACATCAAAGTAAATATAGGTACGAGTCACAAGATAGTTTTGTTGTTAAAATAAGTAAAAGAAACCAAGAAAAATTAGGAGGTTCTTATGTTTGCTATTAATGGATTTTTTATTTTGTGCATTTTTTTTGTGGGTTTAGATGGAAATTTTGTGCACAAAATTGCGTGTATATGTGTGCGGAAGTGTGAGTGTGTGTGTGCACGTGTGCGGGCGCGCAGCTTTAGCACCTGATGGACATGGTTTGCTCCTTCATCATGTGCTGAAGAGAGAAAATCTCATTACAGTCATAAATCATTGAGAGTCTGACAGCAGCATTTACAGACTCACTGCGCCACATCACAGACCAATTTGAGCTTTCCTTCAAAAACACTTTTAATTGAATTAGACTGAGCGATTATATGCTCCCAACTAATGGGGCCAGTTTCATCTGCTGGGGCTCATTGAGTTGAATAAAGACCCAGACTGACTTCTGTCATCTCATCGCACACACACAATCATACACAAACACGGACATGGTATAACTCACTCACACCAACTCGTATATCCATTATGAGGAGCTTTCATCAGGACCAGCCCTATTGCAGAGAAAGGTCTCATTTTTACAAGCACAAATATTAAAACATATAGTTTTTTTGACAAAATCTGGTTTGTGACCAATAAATAAGCAAATAAATAAACTTTACTGTCAACTCTGCCATACATAAGGGACGTGCAGAGAATTTGAATAGCATTTTTCTACTCATCCCATACATACAGCATGAAGCTGTCCCGGAGTCTGTAGCTTCTGACCAGTAGGCTTTTAAGACTTCTTCCTACCTAAGTCTTCTACCCAAGTCTTAAACTACCCTTGTGCTTTTTACACGCACATAATAATTCTATTTGATTGATACCAGCCGGTGGGGCAGATATTATTCCAGAGGTTGTGTCTTTGAGAGCTAATCTCCACACCCAACCACTAACTGGACCCTTCAACTCTAAAAGTCAATGTTGCGCCAATTTCCCCTTTGCACCGACTGCTTAGAAGGAAGGAAGCCTGGCCAGCACGATCTGGTGATTTAGTTCTTGAGAGGCGCTAAGAGGAAGATGTCCCCTGACCTCATCGTGGGATTTGAGCTTAGTGTTGGTGACTTTATGCTCTCACTCGTTTAAACCCATTTAGACCTTGAGTCTCACGATGCTTACTCTGAAGACGCTCAGTGTTTATGCTAGTAGTGCTGAGAGCCAGGCATGGATACATGCCCAAAGTGTCTACTACTCCAAGCCCCGAAAGGCGGGTAATCATGTCCGGTAAGTGCAAATACACATCTACCTGCAGTGATTAGAGAGTGTCAGAAGCTCTAAACAGCGCTTCATCTGCTTCGGTGGGCAGGAGAAGATGAATGCCGTGTCCCTCGCCCATTGAAGCCATTGCTTGATATTGGGTTATTATCCATGCAGGTCCTGTCAGTGGTGGATTCGGGTAGTACAGTGGAGTAAGTGCAGTGTTCCTCCCCAAGGACATTAACTAGTCCGCTTAGCACCTTAGAAAGCTCAGACCCTCAAGGGCCAAGATCTCTGTGTGACCCGGACACTGTTTCCCCTCCCAGTGAACAAGCTATTGGGTCTCCCTGTGCCTCTCAGATTCTAAAAGACCAACACCATGACCGAAGTGGCGACTCAAGTGCTCTCCCATTAGGAAGAGAGGGTCTCTCTACCAACATTCTCTCAAGCCTAACAATCATTGGGTTTCGAGCCCAATGGACGGTCAAATACCATCTACTGTATGCACTTCTACCATGTAGAAGGTGTCTCTACAGACCCTGGAGGAGACAGTTTTTATTGGCTTAGTGAAAGCGCTAAAGAGAAACAGGCGTCACTCATGCTCCCCACAGTCTCTCCATTGGAATGTCTCGTTCCCTTCCATCAGGTTTACCAGAACCTTATAGTGATAGTCTTTCACATAATAGTTTTTCTTTGTTTTCTTTAAAAAAAAAAAAAAAAAAAAAAAAACAATTAAAATATGGTCCAAAATATAGAAGACCTAACTTGTGACTGATAAAGTCGAAATTGAAGCGAAATCACTTTGATGTCATGCTACTTGAATAATAGATTAAAAAAAGTTATTCTATTAATATTGAACTCCACCTCCCAGAAACCTCGATGTATCACCTCCCATGATCCTTTGCATGCCAGTCAGCGCAGTGCAGAGCAGCTGCCATTTTCAACCAAGGTCTTGATCAGACGCTTCCCGATGATCATCGTTGTGAAGTATAGTTTTGCCCTGTGCAGCAGACCAAGCGTTTTGATTGTGTTTGCTCCCTGGTTTTAATCTCCTTGGTAATGTTCTTTGTTTTCGACTGTTTTGCCTGAATATGGACTTCAGTTCTAGCCATTAGACCTTATCTAGCAAGTTTTTGAGCGTCTACAATTGGAAACCTATAGCCGCATAAATACAAAACAAATGTAATCAACCTTCAAAGGACAGAAACATTCAAATATCTAAAATTCAAATTGGCCAAAATGTGTAGTTAATTTAACATAAGTACATGACAGTGGACGCCTGACGGACTTTCATGTCACTTAAGTACGGGTCTGCACATCCTTTCCCTTTTTGACTGAATTTTGTTGGAAATGTGTATAAATTCATGTGATTCTGGTGGGTTTCTCTCACAGACGAGGGATTTATCAGTGAAAGTGTCTCCGTGTTTGTCAGTGTGTGTGTCTTGATGTGATTGGACAGTGAGATTAAGCTAGAGCCGCAAATCCCACCATTTGCAGAGTGAAAAAAATGGCATGCAAACACACTCACACGTTCAAATATCACAAGAAATGGCACAAGCAGATTTAGCAAATAATGTTTAATCTCTCCTTGATGCACATGTTTATTTACACAATAATCCTGCCAATAGGAAAGAGCAGAATATTGTACAGAGCGTGTGGAACAGCAAGCGTCACCATTCTACTTCATTTCCATCTAAACCCACATGCTCGTATCTTTACTCCTCAAATTGACTTGATTCTGCAACAAAGTTTAAAATCTGGAAACAAATGGGAGCAAAACAAGACAGAACTGGAGTGAAACACTATGGTATGAAGGGAGAACTTTGCAAATAAAGAGTCAGGGAAAAGAGAGACAAAGACTTGGACAAGGCACTCTGTGTAGATGACGCTTCTTCTGTTTGGTTCTTTTCTCCCAAACCTTCAACACAAGATCTGAAACACTGAAAATGAATCTCCAAACACATTTAAAACATCCACAGCTCAGTGAAAACCACCTAAAGCCAGCAGAACCAAACAGACGAGTTACAATCACAAGTCTTCCTTGTCTTCACCATCTGCTGAACTACAATCACGGGAATCTAGAGATGTGGGTGAGCATAACCTGACAGTAAAACCTCACCACTTGGTAAAGACCAGTTACCCCGTCTTATCCTGCCGGCAACGGTTTTCAGATGTTTGTGAGACCAGTCTCCACAAATGAATAAATGATGAAAAGTGACTGTTGTGAAGGCAAAAGAAAAAGTTTCTCTGAAGCATTTCAGAAAATCAGACGTAGAATTGTAGCTTTAATCTCAGACACACTCGTTCTGTCTCTCTCTTTCACTCACTCGCTCGCTCAAACTCTCCCTTTCTCTTTTTGAAAGACAATAACAGATAAAAAAAAAAACCCAGACACATAGAGAATTAAATAAACCATAAAAGACTCCAACACACACACAGTGAAAGAGAGAGACAGAGATGCTGTAGTGACACATTCATGATTCCGGGAAATTTTCTCAAAACACCTCATCTTGCTCAACACTCACAAGGACCACTGGGACACGCCTAAGGTTCTTCTCCTGGACCAGAGGCGAATATTTACAAAACTATAAAACACAAGAGATCAAGTCGAGGAAAATCTATAGTAACTATAAACAAAGTGGTTTTCACAGCTGGATTGATTCATTTACACCGTCATCCACTGGCGAAGAAAGGCATGATGGGACATTCAGTGCTTCGATAGACAGGGTGTTTCTTTGAAAGTCTCGAGTCGACGCCACTATGTGCTTGTGACGTTGTCTCTAGATTGTAGCAGAAGTGCATTTCGCAAACGTAACAAATGTCACTGTTTCTTCCGATATTTACAGATGATCCGTTTCTCAGCGATTCAACATTTGTGAGCGACAGAAACACTGCAGTCCGTTCTGTCGGAGCCAAATGATGTGCCGATGGGCGGTAAAATATGCACATTTTTCAAAAGTTTTTGACATTTTTATGCAAAACAAACAACAAAAAAGCAAGAAAAAAAGAGGAAACGTAACAAACTTCACCCACTGAAAACATCAAATCCTTCATGAGTTTCTTTTCTCTCACTGAATCATTAAAGCAGAAAGGCTTTTTTTTCTTTTTTTGCACTAAACAACATTGAAAAAATCATGGCACAGGAATTTATTTTACAATTATTTTTCTTAAGATTTTGTTTCACATATTAAAATTTATTTTGTTCTCTCTTTTTTTTTGTTAAAATGGAAAACTTGGTTTTGTGTCTTAACTCTGTTGGTATAAAAATGCTGTTGTATTTATATTTCTATACACTCCTATATATATTAATATTTGCAGTTCCTGGAAATTGTGCAAATTCAGCAGTAACACAAGTGGCAGGAAACCGGAGTTGAGTCGACGATGTGTGGTTCACGCTCTGCTCTTCGTTTGAGTTCTTGTGAGCGAAACACCGTCTGAAACCAGGAGTTGAATTAAAAAAAACATCTGGACGTGGCGAGGAGACATTCTGATGCCTGTTGAGCTGACAGGAAGTGATGTAGGAGCATATCCTCCAGTGTACTGCTTGAGTCCGTGCAGCTTGTACGCTTCGTGTGTGTGTGTGTGTGTGTGTGTGGACGAGGCAGAAGATCACAGAAAAGCCTCAGCTGGTTAGGCTCATAGTGTCGATGACCTGCTCCAGTTTACTGCGAAGTCTCTGTCTTCGTGATAACTCGTCCTTCTGCAGCGCCGTCAGGATCTGTACAGACAGTGACTTCAAGTTAGTGGAGGCTCTAATAGAAACCCTGTATCTTCTGATAGTAGTGCTGGCGTTTATTATTATTATTTTCAGACACTCCGGCGTTTAAAAAAGACCAGCACTTAGTCCCTTCTCAGATGGAATAGAAAGTTCAAATTACTTTTGTAAAAAAATGTTTGTTCATACACATTACATGTAGTGAAAAGTTGTTGTTGTTGTTGTTTTTTTTTTTCCCAAAAGAGTGAGGCTTGTCAATAACTTGTTTGGGATCATTTGAACAACTACAGTTCTCCAGTTCTTCTTGGGAAACAAGACGAACTAGAGACAGAGTATATTTACCCGTGTTGACTAACACAAAGGGTTACTTTTATATTTCTTATATATTTTTTTACATTTTATTTTACTTTGCCAGACTTCCTAATCCTAATTCTGAATTAAGAAGCCGCACAGTTGAGACACCATACAGCCGAAACATTAGCATCATCTTTGCTACAAGGAGTAATTCTAGTGATTATTTATATTTCATTTGCATTTCTAAAACATACAAATAATAACAAGTGTTTTAGAGTGTGTGCGCAGACAGCAGCACATCTGCGCAGGAATCTGGAAGGGTCTGTAGAAGAAAAGGAAATGAAATCATCACTTCCTTTCTTTTTCACACACGCTCAGTTTTTGCATGGATAATAACTGCTAATGAACATAAACGCTAGCAGCTGGAGTATTACTCATGCACACACACACACACACACAAGAACGCAAAAGAGGAGTAGTGAGAAAGAGACGGGTAAAAAAAACCAGATCTCTCTCTCTCTCTCTCCATTTATGCCTATCTTTAAAGGCTGAGTGCTTAAAACACTGTTTTCTGTCTGACTACCACATGAGGAACGTGTAAACGCGGGAATAATTACATACACTCTGCGCGTTGTAATTTGCTGTAAAGAGAGAAACTACACGTCAGTGTCTCATTATATGGCGTTTCTTTGGCCGTGTGTCTGGAGGTCACATGACCAGATCCCGGTCTGTTTTTAGCAGCAGAGAAGTGTCCGATTGTTGGTTCACTTGATGTGAAGTTTCCTTATATCATGGAAAAGTGGTACTTGACAGGAGTAAGTACTGTAATGTTGAACATATTTTATGTATTACCAGACGTAACTTTTTTTATTCAACTCTCTGAATCATGCTGCTTTTAAAGCCAATGAGTTAACAGCTATTTATGGGATAATGAACACATTTAAATAAATTATAAGTTTGATGTGCTCTTAATGGTCTAGGGCAAAAAAACCAAAACAATTAGAGCCAGACAATGTCAGAATGTTTATTTTATGTTATAACTGGGCAAAAACAAACACAATGGGCTTGCACAAAAGAGAATAGATAGGAAATGTGCGCGGCACCATCTTGAGATATACTAATTAATAAAAAAAATAATAATATAATAATAATATTAAAATTAGTTTATGCTAAATTCATTAATTGTGTTTAATTAATATTTGTTGTCTGTATTCTGTTATAATATCCAAAATTATGAAAGAATACAGATTTTTACAATTAAGTTATTAAGATAGATGTTTAGAACGAACAGAAGAAGCAGCTTGAACTTTTTAGTGCAAAAGGAACATGAAGAGAGTTGTTGTTTGCAAATAATCATAAGCCAGATTCACTTATTGTGAGCTGCATGGATAACACCCTCAACAAATCAATACAATTAATAAAACAAAAATGTGTTTATAACTCATGTTAAAACAAACAACTGAAGTTTTTTTTAATGTGTACAAAAATATTAAACTAATATACTAAATATTAAATTGGTGTGGTTGCAGAAAATATAAGTAGCACAAAAAAGTGTCTGTCTGAATTGTATGTGTATGTTCGATCTCACCTCATCTTTGTACTTGCTGATGTAGGAGTAGATCTCGTGCAGGGCGCTCATACTGTTGAACTGGCTCAGATGGAGACGGGACTGTTCGGCCAGGTACGCGCTCATGTCCTGATCGCTGATGGCTGACATGCGTGTGATGTCTGAGTAATATCTGCAAATAGACAGACGGAAGCTCAACATCACAGATCACCCCAATTGATCTCTGATCAGGTTTGTCGGCTTTGGTTCTCTTTAATTTTTATTAATACATTTATTTATTTTACACTTTTCTATTAGAAGAAATGTAGAGACATTAAACCACTGGAGTAGGTTTTTAGCTTCAATTCACAAAAATTACAGTCTTCTAAAACACATTTTACTTTCATTTACTTTCATATCACAAGTGAATCACAAGGTTTCCTTTCTAAAAGATATAATATACTGTAAATCTTGCAATCTCTGTATAAGTATTGTTAGAATGATAAATTATTATCCACTGCTTTGTTTACTTGTTAACTGTTAAATGGAAACATGTTTAGATGAGTAAAACATTTTAATTGATTAAATAGATAATTTTGAATTTTTCTTAATAATGCCAATTGAGTAGGTTTCTTTGTTGTTTTTATTGTTGATTTAAATGTTGTAGGCTTTTTTTTTTTTTTTTTAACTATTAAACAAGGTTAATTGTAAAACTGTAATGACAATTTTCCCAAAAAATTTGGTAACATGATATTTATCAAAACCCATGCAGTTCTAATGTAGGGATTCTGTATCAAACTCTGTTATCATCTCTAGATTCTGAAGGGTTTGTGCCAACTCATTGTGCCTCTAGTCTCACATCATCGGACGACAAGTCTCTTTAAAACATCTTAGCTCAAGTTTTGAAGTGAAGAAGAGTATTTCTCCAGTGCTCACCTTTCCACCCAGTTCTTGTAGTTGGGAATGTCTTTTGCGTACAGCAGCTTGTTGGAGGGCGAGTCTTTGCCCAGTTTGTGTTCAGACGTGGAGCACGAGTCCATGAAGGTCTGAGCCACGACTGACAGACAGGCGTCTGTGATGCTATTCTTGTGGATATCAAACACAAACTGGGGGTTCTTGATGACGTTCACCCAGAACCTCAACGGCAAACTGCAAACCAACACATGATGGTTCAGAGCAGGCGTCGTGAAGTAAATACATTTATTTATTTTAAAAAGGGTAGTTTAGCACGGGGTTCTCTAGAATCTTGATGGAAACTCATGACGTAAAAAAAAAGTTGATTTGAAAGAAAAACTTGATCTTGAAGGTACTGTAAGGCATGTCTTGCTTCACTATCCTCGGATGATTAAAGTCCTGCTGAATATCGCAACAATTTTGTGGGATTCTGATAGCAGGATTTCAGCATAATTTGCATCAGTGGTGCGAAAAGCACAAGCATCTGAACTCGCGGCTCACGTTGTACTTAGAGAATAAACAATGCAACAACAAATTCAACAGACAGCTAGCATTCCATTGGTTTCTGAATGTAAATAAAATCAATGTAAATACCACAAAACATTTGTCGCCCCACTAGTTTGAAAACTTCTTTATGGGAACTGACTGTTATCATTACTATTTTCCCACGCAACTTCTTACCAGTTGCTCTTCCAGGTGTGACGGACATCTGAATCTGTGATCTGATGCTTGTCCGCCTGCTCGTCTAGGAAGTCAAACATGTATTTGATGGCAAGGGGAAGAGCGCTGCCACGGTGAGCTGTGCTGAAGATCGTCTCGAACAAATCGTCTACGAACTTCTGTAACGTACCCTATGGATAAACACAAAAGACCAGATTTATTTACATCTTATTTGCGTTCCATACTTCTTTCTTGCCATTGTGGATTTGGATTCTCATTGATATGATTATTTGTATGTGTTATTGCTAATTTAATCTAAGCCTCAGGGCTGGNACACACACACACACACACACACACACACACACACACACGTGTTGTTTCCCGTGTACATGCTATGAAAACTACAGACAAACCTCCTTCCAGGGGTGGCAAAATATTTGCTAAATCGCATGTCCTATTATAGGCACGTCCTGCATCTATAAAGGTGTTTGTTATTTCAGTTGTTTTTGATGACATGGTTTTACCACACACTTGAAAAACAACAGGATTTAAAACTAATATCGGTCAGGGCAAAAATATAAAGCAGAGCTAAACGCGGATTCATCAATCACACTCGGGTACTTACACAGACACTTGCAAAGTGACAGGAGTAAATCTGGAGGTTTGTTTCCTTCCTCGGGCCTGAGATGTGTTTACGCGTGACAGACACAGTCCAGCAGCTTCCTCAGCATTCATTCTGTTCTGTCAGCATAAGGCGGGAAACTCTCCAACCAAAACGAATGACCTTTCTCCCGCTGCTCCATTACACTTATCTGCCCGTTTCTTTATTATCTATCAAAACCGACCATCCGACAGACTCGTACAGTTATTCTGATTTCAATTCCATCCCCTCGCATGACAATTATGGTGCAGAACAATAACCTGCACAACCAAAGAGGAGGAAGAAAGGCAATTTCCTGCAGCACACACACACACACACTGCCTCGTGACAAACAAAACCCAGCCAATCAGAAAACATCACAATGTAACACAATGAACCCTCGATTCTGCTTTTATATTATAATATGTAACTGTAGTATTAACATCTATGTGTGTGTATTTGCATCTGAAACACAATTCACATATATTTGCCCAAAAAAATGTATATAGAATATATGGAAACCATATGGAAAACCATATATCCTTATTGTTCTACTACACAGTTATGTGATACGGTCTACGCCTCCTCACCTTGGTGGCCAGTAGTCGGGTCAGGTAGATTTCAGACACCATCTTGCTGCCGCGGTCTCCCTCGCGCTGGTCAGCGTGGTCGTGGTTCTTCACCAGGTGCCAGAGCTTGGTGCCGCTCTCCAGGTCGGGAGTGATCATGGGCGTCCGTGAGCGCAGGCTGTCGGGACTGCTGGCCGTCCTCAGCATGCTCTCTGAGGAAACACAAAATCAATCGCGCATTGATTTATCATGCTCCAGGTCCTTCTCAACCCCCTCCTTTTAATGCACTTGACAGCCATAAATGGCCCGAATACCCTGAACGCTGACTTTACACATTGATTTCAGCCCTGTGCAAGGTTTTCATTTCATCCGACTCAAACGATTCACAAATATCGCACAAAATCAAACCCACTCATCATCATCTGCAAAATGACACAATGCCTCAACTGCACAAAATTGACACTGAAGAAAGTGAATCTGACAATCAGTCTAATATACCCCGGACAATTTTTACTTGTTTTACTACCAATTACTCACTCCACTGCCAACCACTCACTTCCCTGCTACTTATTCGCATCACTGCAAATTACACGCTTCACTCACTCACACTTATTTGCTTCACTGCTACTTACACACTTCACTGCGAACTACTCACCTCACTACAAAGTACTCGCTTCACTGCAACTTGCCTGCATCACTGCAAACTACTCACATCAGCAACACTTGCTTCACTAACATTTACTCACTTTAGTGACACTTACTCATTTTACTACCAACTACTCACTTCACTGGAACTTATTTGCAAGCTACTTGCTTGCAACTTACTTGCAAACTACTCACTTTTTGTTTTTGCTTGCTTTACTACAATGACTCACTTCACTGCATCTTACTTTTATCACTGCCAACTACTCACTTTAGTGACTTTTACTTACTTTACTACCAACTACTCCAAGAACACTTTCTTGCTTTACTATCAATTATTTGCTTTACAACCAAAGAGTCATTTTACTACAAACTACAGTACTTGCTTTACTGCCTTTTACTCATTTTACTACCAACTACATGCTTGACAACTAGTAGTTTGATTGCCTCTTACTCGCTTTACTATCAACTATTCACTTTAATACAGCATACTCACTTCAATGCCAACTACTCACTTCACTGCCACTCTCTTGCTATACTGTCACTTACACGTCCATTCACATACTTTAATCATCAGTTTAACACACCACCTATTTAGCCTGTTATGCTTATGACTTTACAGTATATTTTACTGTAAGTACTTCACTACCAACCCTGACTACATGAATTTCTTCACAATGTGACCGGCACAACCTCTGCACGTGGAAGCAGTGACTTAGATGATCAGTCGTCTACTAAATACCCAAAAGTTATACATCAAAAAAGCAGCAGCTAATGGGTGTTTAAGCACAGTAATCAGTCTGAACACACTGCATTTTGGGTAAGAACCATTTCCTCTGGATGCTTCTGCAGAATCCATCAAACACTCCCTCAGGTTTCTTCCATCCTTAAGTGGCGAGTGGGAGTGAAAGATGGAGTCCGGCATCCAGCTTTTACTTCATCACTCAGACTGTCAGAAGCAGAGAAACAGCCGCTGTCAGTTTAATTCTCCTCCTCGCTGAGCTGTTATATCACAACACATATAAAACTCAA
>SOMO01000296.1:66958-78910 GCA_028128575.1 Paedocypris carbunculus
GTGTGTGTGTGTGTGTGTGTGTGAGAGAGAGAGATGGGGGAAGGGGTTATTAAGGTTTCAATTTGAATTTCGCTCCCTGTGAAGGGATTCTGAACAAAGAGTTCAAAGGTGCTTTCATCCGCTTCCACATTCAGATGCAGAGAAATCATCTTTTCTTGTAGCTCAGACATTGACATGCAGCACTCCACTGCCCCTTCACTTTACTATTGTGTAAAACTATACTCACAATGGTTCAACCAAAAGAGTTAATCATCACAATTATAATTATAATTATAGTAAAATCCAATTGAACAGCGATCAAATACGTTTGACAATGTTATCATTTGGATTTATTAATCACACCAATATTTCTCTATACTACTCTATTTATCCTCTCTACTGTTCAACATTGAGTCACTCGATCATATAAACGCTGGCTAATCATTCATACTCATACTCCTTTTTTTTTATTTTATTTACTAATTTGACAATTTACTACAGTCTACTGATCATTTGTATTCTAGTGAAATGGCTCGCTATACTATACATTTTTATAAACTATCACACTAAATGCATCGTTCATTTTGAAATGATACTAAACAACCTATTTATGTAGAATTAACCAATTAACACTATTCTTGTGATAAACACACTTCCTGTTTCACGTTTCAAATTCTACATTTTTAAGACTTTAATTTGATATTAGTATGGCAGGCTTTTTAAGAGAAAAAAAAATCAGTTGAAGTCAAATTGTTCTGTACTACAAAAAAAAAGTCCAGCAGAAACAGAAAGGCTGTACACCCTCGATCCACTATGGGCTTTGTATAACTGTAAAACAAATGAAATTCACAAAAAAAATGAATACTGATTTCTGCAGAATTCCTGTTTGAATCTGCATCTTGAATCGAGATTATGCGCTGGCGAATGTAAATCTCAGGGTGATGCGATGACTTCATGGTGACAGCCATTTCGTGCCTGTGTACTCTCCTGCTCTCCGGAAATTATCTGAATCACCACGAGCTTTCAAACGAGTGAAAATTGCCGTCTGCCGAGAGCAAGGCCTGAGTGCATGTAATTCTGCAGCAATCACAGGTTTCTGATAAGGGCAGGCAGCATTAAACAGCTCTTCTCTGCTTATGTGTGGAGAAACGGGTGTGATTATCAGTCGCGAAACATGCCACTCACCGTATCTGCTCAGAGACTTGGTGAAGGTGGAGGAGTTGGAGATGTTGTAGGCCGAGTTCTGCTTGGGTACAAGGGCAATGACCGAGAAGTCTGTCACCTGAAGAGAGTCACATGATCATCTACTGAGGACTTCACACATCACGCCTCATCCATTTGAAATGCAGATAAATCAAGTCACATTTCACTCATCACTTAGGTTTAAATGTAGTGTGTATATTAAACGTTACATTTTAAACTCATTTTATCACATGCTAATATAGCATATGCACTCATACACTCATAAACATACACGCATGCACATATTGGTATTGTATTGCTTGAGAAATGACTGGTTGTTAGCCATTTCAAAGTTTACTTTAGATTTCATTGTATATGGAGATGATCTGTCATTTTTTATTTTCAATCAAAGGAACAAAACTGTCGATCACATTGGTCGTACCTGATAATGTGCCAGTGTGTTTAGCCGTTTCCAGTCGTTGTCAATTTTGGTGGTGACGTCCTCATCTTGAAGAATGATGCGAGCCAGACGACCCTGACGCCACTCTACACAGACAACACAACAGACAACAGGTGAGTCTCTTAACACAAACACGGAAATAAGAATAAATTTCTATAAAAGAAAGACCTCTCATAAGGCAGACATTAAAAAAAAAAAAAACTCACAGAACTATAGAGCATAAAACATTTCTACAAATAAACTCAATAATTTACATTTACCCTTCCCAGTCATTCATGTGCATGCTTAGGAGGTAAATGCATGTCTGGTCAATCTTCAATAGCATAACCTCAGCCTTAATTTTATCGCCTAATCTCCTGATGCTTCTTCTGAGCTTACAAATGTAGAAAATCCAAAAAGCTTCAGAGCTAAAGATGATTGAGTGGTAAAAAATATATTTATGCTGAACTCATACAAAACCCAAGTATTACTTGTTTATTGCAACTTAAAACATCAGAGCATAGTCTCAGTCTCCTCTTAGTATAACTTTAACTTTCATCTTATTCAATAGTAAGCAATTTAGGTTTCATTTGGTGTAAGGTAATTGCTGTTTTGAAGTCCATTTTAATAAAGCATGCAGAATCACATCTCTGATCTCAGAAATGGAGCATTTGCTCTCCATGTCAGATGCAGAAAGGCTTTTATAACAATGTAATACATTTTACTGTATTGGTCATTTTGGAGGCTCTTTTGCTCGTCTGGTAGACAAACCTCAGATGTAAAATTAATAAAGAATAAATCAAAGTAACCATTTGAATGCGTCTACGCTGGTTACCTGTTAAATAAGTGCACATTTGAAAATCTTCTAATTGAACTCAAAGCTTCAAACAGTTCTGTGCCTTTGTATGTGAGCACATTGTCTCTTACAATCAGCCATTATGGATATTTTGCAGCTGTTAATACCTAGAGTTTTTAAATTTATACAGGGATAAATCCTCTGCATATTTAGAACCAAATCTCTGAATCTTTCTGTGAAATTTCTGGACTGATGATGCTTCTGGAAGTCGGGAAGGATGGCAATACTCTTGACAATTAGTAACTGGTTAGAATCATTATGTCTGTCCTGAGAAAGTAGGTGGCACTCTATTAGAGGTGGTGTTCTACTAAGGTGGCAGGATCATTCGCAACGTGTTGGACACAGTGTCACACAACAATGGATCACCTCACAATTTATAGGTATCACATACAGCAACAGCAGTCAACATTGTTTCTTTGTCACAGCACTGCTTTAAGAAACATTAACTGCTGACGTCGCCGTGCAGGTGTTCTTGTCCAATGATAATACGGTATTTTAGAAACTAAAAAATTCCCCTCCACGTCGATAAATATACCAGATAAATAATTAACTTGACTCCCGTAATCGAAAACAAAGCCAAACGCGCCGTTACAATCACGAGCTGATGAGCGTCGTAGAGCAGAGTTTGCTCCTTTGAAGAGCCGATGGGAAACTTGCATGTGTTGCACGCAGTTCTTTAAACTCTTTTTATACTTTAAAATAAATCATAAACACGTTTACATGATCCTGTTTTGTAGTAAAAACAAGCAATTGAAGCAACTTCTCTTAAACTGAGACAATAGGTGTTTAAATAAGGTAAATTATGTTTTAATGTATGTAATTATCTGACTGTTTGTCTGTCTGTTCGTCCATCCATCTATCTAGATCGAGTGCCCCCAATAGAAGAGTTGAAAAATAGACCAACTGATAGACCAACAATGAACCAAATCTCGTCTCTTGACCACTGAAGTGTATTGTACATCAGCGCGTATAGTACATCAGCGCACATGGCATGTATGTTTCTCTTTTTTAAAATGTTTTTTAGTCTTTTAAAAGTGTAAACAGTGCTGGTTTCGTCAAATGTTTGTAAATTGTCTAAAACGTTTGATCAAAAAAAAAAAAGCTGACCATTAATGAACAGTGTGTCTGAATTAATAGATTCTTTGTGCACCAGCATATTTCAGAATGTTTCATGTTTCAGCACTTTGACACTTTGAGTCC
Source organism: Paedocypris carbunculus (assembly GCA_028128575.1). NCBI lineage: Eukaryota > Metazoa > Chordata > Actinopteri > Cypriniformes > Paedocypris > Paedocypris carbunculus. The sequence goes on from SOMO01000296.1 coordinate 70,615, forward strand.
TCAAGTGCTGTTGCACGTGTTGCTTACTAATCAATGCCAGTGCTGGATGTGAAATTCAGTAAGTGTGAGACAAGTCAAGCCATCATTGTATGATATTGTCAGTTTGTCACCAACATGTTGTAAACCATATAGCCACCCTGTAGTAGAACCTCCATTCTAATAAAGCACACCCTTACCAGAAGAGCTGAAAATTAGACCGTGGCATTCTATTTGAGGTTTTACAATATATTGAGTAAAACAATCTTACCCAGGTCCATGTCTCCAGCTTTGGGCCTTTGTGAGTACGGACTCCCTTTATAAACTGCATCCAGAAGCTTCTCTTTCACTTGAGTGATGGTGTCGCAGTTCAAGCATTTTACTGTCACCTCTGGTCCGTTCTCGTTCTCTGGGTTTACGCAGTGCAAAGTCTAAAAAACAGAGTGTTATGCAGAAAGACCTGAGACTTCACGTTACAGTATAGACTCAAACATCCACATCCGATAAGCACATATATAACAGTGTGTGTTCATGACAAGTTCAACTTAATAACAACTAATGCGTTACGTTTATATTGAAATTACACTGATCACAATTACATTTGTGCTCATTGGAAAGAGTCATGTGTTCATCCTGTTATTACATCTCCCTCTCTGATCCAGTATTGTTGTATTGGGACTGACCAGTGTCTTGTAGTCGATTTGCTGGCGGATGAGCTTGTCTTCACTCAGGGAGTATCTGGCCTCTCCGGTGATGGCATCTATAGGCCCTTTTTCCATCTGCTGCTTTATAGCACAGTACAGCATAAAAAGAGGCTCACCCGCACACTCCTGAGAGAGAGAGAGGAAGATTGAGAGAGAGGGGTGACATAAGTGGTAGCAGAGAGAGAAAGAATGACAGAGAGAGGAAAAATAAAGATGGGGTACATAGATTAAAGGTAGGAAAGAGAGACAGAGACATATGGAGAGGAAGAAAGAGACAAATAGAGGGAGAGAATATCAAAGAAAAAAACATCATAATTTTGTATCATTACCCTGATAAAAAGTGACAGACAAAGAAGAAAAAAAAGGAAAGGTAATCAATACAGTCATTTCCAAGTGATCGGTTACTGACAAACCGTCACTTCAGACGTGAAAAACATGCCACTGTAACGCTGTTCTGCTTTCACATAATCACAAGGACTTGCCAATCAATACACGCATTAGCCTCTCACACCTCAAAACGGCAGACAAACAGTTTAAATGAGGCCAAGCGAGCAAAAGATGGAGCCTAACGATCGAGGGGAAACACTTAAAAACCATTTGTGAAATAAACAGAAAAGCGTGAAAGCAGTGTAGAGCGTTTTCCTCTATTAGCATTAGCATCTCAGCTAACATAAATGTCTGGAATTGAATGGTTTCTGCAACCTTGGAAGTTAAAAATGAAATTGGTATTGTTAAACCTTTTGAAATTAAAGGTGGAGGTTGAATATTACACTTTAGACCCCACGTTAGCTTTAGCACATTTTAGCTGAAAAGGCTTTTATCGAATGATTACACCAGTACTTGTTAAAATATTACTACATCGTTCAAATCTTCATTGACCAAAGAAATGATACAATAATGGCAGAGGTGAAGTACTTGAGTAAACTTTAGGAATTTTTGTACATTTGTAAATATACAATATGTATACATATGTATAATACAATGGATTCTAAAAAAAAAAAGTTCGACATTATGACGAACGCGTAATGAAAAATTCTTTAGACATTGAGCATAACACTGAGCATAGTATTTGTACTTGTATTAGTACTTGTACTTTATTGATTAGCATGAATTTAAAAGTTGCTTATATTTTTGATACTCAGTACAAGTACAAAGTAGTCAAAAATACTAATGAGTAAAAAAAAAAATCTTTACAATATTTACAAAATTTTTAAACATTTCTAAAGTTCACTCAATCAGCAAAATCAAAAGCAAATTATTATGGGGTTGAAAATGAGTGGAAAAGCTGCTCAAGATGTGATTTACTGTGCATTCTACCAGACAAAACATTGATCAGTAAATCTGGTGGGTGAAATATCAGCTGTCTCAAAATAGTCTAGTATCTGGAAATTTGCCATGACATGGTTCACGTTAGCGTCTGCTAATCCGCCCACGACTGCCGACTGAGAAACGAGGAAACCCGCCGTCTCGCCTCCGCCTTGCGTACACTTGCTCGAAATGGTTTCCTCGGGTTCCCTCCATCACTTCTACATTTTTTTATCCTCCACCATATGCTGTTAACATCTCGTTAGCATCTGCGCTGATTAAGTCGACAGCTGCTAACAAGGAGCGTACGAGCATCGCTCTTAGGAACCTCCGCTGCTGTTTGAGTGGCCGAGATACCTCAACCCACGCTCAGCCTCACTGGAGAAAGAGTGGGAAGGATGGCGGAGGGAAAAGAGGAGAGATAGTGACGGCAGGGAGTGGGGGAGACTGAATGAAGAGAATTACAGAGAAAAGAGAAAGAATGATGGAGAGCGGGAGAAAAAGACAGATATAAAAGATTGAGAGAGCGAAACGAAAAGAGAGTGGGATAGAGAGGGAAAGAGATAGATAGACAGATATAGATAGATAGATAGATAGATAGATAGATGGGGGAGAAAGAGAGTGAGAGAGAGAGAAGAGAAAGAGTGATCCAAGAGACCAAGAGAAAAAAAAGTGAGAGAGAGAAAACGAGAAGACATACTAGAGATAGAGAAGATAAAAAAGAGAAGGGGGTAGAGAGAAGATGGTATAGAATGCTACAATGTGAGAAGATGAAGGTGTTTGGTTTTAAGTGCTTTTAATGGATTTAAGTAAATGTCTACATGCAGTTACAAATGCAGGAGGGACGGGTAAATTAAAAAATATATATTTTTTCTATTATTTGATTTTTTTTTTTAATCCTCAAAATTGAATTTTTCATTTTCAAAATTCACTGTTAAATAATAAATCTCAGGAAATTGTGCGATTCACACATTTATGTGTGTTATGATATTATTTCTTCGTTTATGCTTTTACGACATTTTAGCAACATGTATGCAGGTTAGCGAATCATTTCTCCTGTGTCTTTGCTGTCTTTGACTCCATCACACTGGAAGTGAAGGTGGTTGTTAGCAGAACAGGGACTGCCACGCCACTGGGGACGTCCCCTGACCTGCTAATGTCTCATCGCGTCAAGACGTCGCGCTGATGGACCCCCGACTTCTCTGCTTGTGAATAATGGAGCTGTGCATTATAGATTTTCTGTGTTGCTCGTATTATTTCATGGTCTGGCACCTCGTTCCTTTCACACAAAAACCTACTTTTAAGAACTTGTAGAGGAGAAATGTGAACCAGTTGGTGAGCATCTTCTCCGCCACTGACTCTGTCCTACGAGAAAGAAAAAAGATACAAGACTGTGTTCATATGAATTAATGATTCAATTCTTCATACACGTTTCTGTACTGAGAATTTGCCTGTGTAACAGTGTGTGTGTGTGTGTGTGTGTCTGGTACCTTCGGAGCAATAGTTTGGGATGGTTCTTGCTCTCAAGGTTCTTGTCAATGAGGTCGGACAGCAGTTGTTTAAGGACTCCGGTGGCGTATTCCATCTCTCCCTGTAGAGCTGTCATGATGAGTGAGGCCACGTTCCCGCGGTCGCGCATGGAAAAGGAGCGCTGCGCCTCCAGCGTGCGGATAAACGTTAGCAGGAAATGCTTCTTTGTGAGGAGCTGTCCAAACAGTGTCAGCGACTTCTCCACGTTGGCCTGGACCTGAGAGAAGACACACACAACACATTTAATACCACACTTATAGATGTTAATATGGTAAAAATCACTGCACAACTGTCTACAGCATTTGTGCCTTTGTGTGTCATTCTCTTGTGACACCAAATCAGAAAATGTCTCCAATATGTTTAATGCAGCACACACTAAACATTCCAAAGACATTATCCAAAAGAAATTTGAGTCTTTTAACCACCAACAGAAATACTACAGCCACTACAACTGAACATCAAAAAACATCCTCGTATAAAGCTGCTTTGTGATAGTGTAAGAAAGAAAGAAAAAAAAAGGTCAATCAAAACAAGCACAACGTCCATCAAACGTCAACCTGTGTCTGGAAAAACAACACACTTGGTTCTAAAATGTTCTCAACATCTGGATCCATCACACACAAATGAGGTAGCGCAGCTGTGCCTCGCGGCGGCAGGTTAGCCTGACAAAGGCCTTTTCCACCAACACGGACTAATAAAGTGCGTGGACACTGTGGAGCTGAGGTGAATGAGTTACGGGGTCGCTCGGGGCCAGCGATTGTGCTGTGCGCTGCTGTGGGGCCAGAAGCTGCTCAGAGCAATAAGGGCCATGCAAGCGGCTTGATTACGCTCGGGACCGGGGGGAAACACAAGCACAACAAACTCGTGAAATAGCACCACAGGGCTCACAAAGGCAGGTGAGAGTCGGGTCATTCATGTCAAAGGTCACATTTCCTGACATGTTAAACTCTTTTAACCTCCATAAGAAAACAAAACAAAACATATTCTATATGTCACACTTCCCCTCTTTTACATTTGTGTGCATTGTGTAACAATTGTGTGCACATGTTACCAGCAAAGAGTTTCATGCAGAGATTTTATAGAATGCCTGGTGCTTTTAGGCAAAGTGTGAAACCCTCGTTGCATTCTTTTTCCAAATTTTTTTGGAAACCGACACAATGGTCAGACTCTTGTTACTTCTTTCGAGACAACATCTCAATCTTAGACGTCGAAAAATGGTTTTGGCATAACATCGCTTGTTACACGCTCTGCCATTTCGCCTTATAGGCATTTTGTGGAATGCCTAGGAAACGTGTGGAATCTGATATGTACAGTCGTTTCTTACTTTTTGTTTTAGATCTTTACTGGTAACAATGACAAACAGTGAAATGAGCACTAGTTAAATATTACACAAACACACAAACAAGCACAAAACAATACTGTTTAGGTTAGTCGTCATGCTGTTAGTTGTGTTACCATGGGGATGGAGGTGTACTGACCCGTACCTCCATCTCCTTGAGCACTGGGTGGTCCTCGATGCCAGGGAAGAGGACCCTCATGGCGTACGTGCGGTAGTCTAGGAACGGGATACCAGCGCCATCTAGCTCTTGCGTCAGCTCGTGGATGTCGGTCTGCAGTTCGGCAAACGCTAGAAAATATGAATACAGAGAACTAAAAACATGTCTGACAATAAACGGAACAAGTGCGCTGTTGTAGTTCAGAAAACCGACTACAATGTCGTTCTCACTAAACAAGATAAACAAAAAGTCAAACGTTTTGTTTTGAAAATGTTCATAAAATGCTTCAATAAATAATTATTTGCTTGAACACAGAAAACAAGGGCAAAAATAAACCAGTCAATCACTTCAGCAACACAACATCTACGGTCTAAGAATACAACATGCTTCATTTACTAGGGGCGCTATAATACAGCCTCATTGTGCTTTTTTGTTACCCTTAGCTTACAATATTTTCAGGTAGTTACAACATTTTCAGTATTAAGAGGGTCGAAATAATCGTGATTATTTGACATATTTGTTATTTGACGATATAATGTAACGATGTACAGTACATATTTGATTTAGTTTGGATATGAAATGACACACAATACAATCATCTAAGAAAAGACAAAAGCAAAATGATGTTCGTAACTCCACTTAATTCACTTCTTAGTGTCTCATTTAAAATAACTACAAAGGAGACAAAACAATATTTATTTTTAATATAGTCTATATTTCCTTAGTGGTGAGAGGATCCTTGCTGGATAAAGTCATGATCACTGTATATAATTAATTGCTTTATGCTTTACAAATACATATCACACTGAGCTATAACAAATGGAAAGCAATATTCGTTTCTTGTAAAACCTTTATGATAATCACTTAATAATTGCTTTAAGGACTTTTTTCAAAGCCAAAATATTTGGTCAATTAAATGGGGAAAAGATAGCACCACTAATTCATCAATCTAATATTTTTATAATCAATTATTCAAAACATGTAACTGTTTTACAGTCTGAGTTGAAACTACAAAATAAATAAAAAAGAGATACATTATTAAAGTATGTCTTAAAAACATAAAGATGAAAAACATTCATTTTTAGCAATAACATCATTAAAAATGTATTTAATATTTAATTATTAAATATTTTTGCATTAACAGTGAAAACTGAAAGACAACTAAAAGTTTTAACACAACGATCCGTCATGAATGTTAAAACACGCAGACACAGTTTCTGTCAGTAAAGACATGATACAAATATCATATTAAAAGTTAACTTTTTCCTATTAATTTTCAGGAGATGTGTAAGGACCGAATTTAAACATCTTGCGAACTAAACATGAAGGGGAAGATAAAATAAAGTGGTCAGCATGTGTCGCTGGATAAACAGAAGCCGCACTGAGTCCGTCAAACTGTTTGTTTACTCGCTTCATGACTAATTTGCTTCAGTTAGTTGAAAAAAAGTGCAGAGGAAGAGACGTGAGAGACAAAGTTCACGGGAAAAGAAAGTCAATTAATTGCATGAGTGGGTAATTAATAAAGGAGTAGAGCTTTCATGCATAATTTCCTCCAGCTGTTGTTGCTCCTTGTCGTCCATCGGGACGTCAAAAGTGAATCTTTAAAATACTACACAAATATTAGATCAACTGTCGACGGGATTCTTCCTCTCCCAGTTAAAAAACACACACACAGGCGCGCGCGCACACACACACACACACACACACCCACACACACACACACACACACACTCACACACACACACACACACACACACACACACACACACACACACACCGAGTTAAGAAAACCATTTCAGATTAACAGATACAGTAGAAAACAAAAAAGCAGTTTATTTCAAAAAGCTTGAAATAAATGGGGAATAAAACAACAATACTGTACTTAAAAGACAAGCGTAAAACAAGACAGACTAAGAAAACAATAAGCAAGAAAGAGAGACTGGAGAACAGAAAAAAAATTAAACACAAACAAAATAAAAAAAGAAGAAACATTTAAAAAATGGAAGTGAATTAAAAAAATAGGTGATCTGATCTGAACACAGTGTGTTAAAAAAATATAGATAAAAAAAATCAGACAAAGTCAGAGAGAGAGAGATAGAGAGGGAGAGAGACAGAGAAAAGCTGAAAAACATGAGCTATGACCTTCTAATTCAATTGAAGTTTGACAGGTGAACGCAGCGAGTGAATGGGAGAAGCAACACTGGAGCAAAACATTATGGCTGTCAAGGAAGGAACAAACACGGCGGGCAGGAGCTTCACCAGAACACACGAGGACAACCTTGATTGCTGATAATGCGCTGGGCGCTAGAACGGTTCCTCCAGCCGGAAAAGCTCTCAAAGTGAAAGCATTTCAATTAGTGCCACATCCACGTAACAATCCACCGCAAACGTGAAGCTGATATTCCCACCGCCAGCTCCACTTGCTCGAATCACACGTGCTAATTAACCATTAGTCTGGTTTACATACTTCCATCCGCTACCGTCGTGAAGGAGGCGATTGTGTTTCTCTGCTGTGTTTAGTGGGACATAAGACAGGAAGTGCAGTGTGTAAGTGCTGCGGGACTTACCTTCTTTACACTCCAGCGCAACCCTGGACTCCAGGTTGTCCATCTGAAGCTGCAGCCGCTTGAGCGTCCGGTCTGCATCGCGGGACTTGCGCTTGTATGCGATGAGCACGGCGATTATGACCAGCATTAGCAGACCACCTCCTCCCCCAATCCCGATGATGGCCGGCAGCGTCAGGAGACTGTCCGAGTAGATCTGCAGGGTTCCGGGGGAATACTCGAACCCTCCGGCACGGATCTGAAACATACATGCCGCATCATTACTGTTAATATTTAAAGAAATAAATATTCAAATACTTTTTAAAAGTACATTTTGGCTTTTTTACGCAAGTGCAGATTTCAGGACCAAGATCAAAACGCAGATGCTAGATGTTAGTAGCATCTTCATCAACACATTCGCTTGTTCTGTTTACATGACGATTTGACGTGCTTAATTTGCTTTGTTTTTAAATTACTGTGCTATTTTTTGTGTAAACAACTAAACAACCTTCCTGTAACAGTGTTTCCCAAAAAAGTAACTCTAATGACAACGCAGAAAAGAGGAGGATGATATCCATCAAATTAAAAAATGAAAGATCAATAGACATGAACACAATGTCTGTGAATAATTTTTATCCACCAATCCAGAGTATGACTCCAGCCTCAGATACCAGGCTGCTGAGATAGGCGCCAGCTCCCTGTGACCCAGAAATTAAGTAATAATAATTATTATTATTATTGA
>SOMO01000296.1:162194-174862 GCA_028128575.1 Paedocypris carbunculus
AGAGAGAGAGAGAGAGAGAGAGAGAGAGACAGAAAGTTGGTGAGGGGGGTGGGGGGTGATTTTCCAGGCTCATGGTTGTGTTAAAGAAATAAAACTGCTGATGTCAAGAAGCTGCTCACGATTAAAAACAACCAAGAGATAAACACGAAAATCTACTTCACATGAGCATCTATTTCTAATTGTGAATTTACTGTGCAAAAAAAGCGTTCCTTACAAACTGAGTCTGTAAACAAATGAACTCACTTTAATTGCCTCATGATAATATCTTAAAAAATAATTTAAAAATCTATAACAATCAATTGTAAAACGCATTACTTTTTACACTCAATTTTAAACAAAGAGCAAAGCGCTTGCCTTGTTGAGCACCCTGAGAGGTCAAAGGTCACCATGCTATGGGATTTAATTTAACCTTTTCACAGGCTTCGGTCTCTCGGCCAACGGATCAATCTGCCCGAGAGATGTGATGCTCCAAATTAGACCTAATCCTGAACCCGACACAAATCTGTATCAAAACCAGCCCAGAAAGGATTTAACGCAGCGGCCCACAACGACAGCGCAAAGGTCTGGATCTACAACAGCAAGTGAGATTATGAGGTCAACGGAGAGCGATGCAAATCCATTCAGGAGCAGCCGAGATCAATGCAGCAGAGATTTTAATGGGATATTAATTAAGAGGAAACTTGACTCCGCAGCATTGTCGTTCCGTCCATCAATCCATCAAGAGCTTTGCTTTATCTGCTTATTGATTTCCTCAGCAGACTTCATCCGGGAGAGTTGAACAGAAGATCGTCTACAGCACAATAGCGCTTTCTGGTTGAAAAATGCACCTGTCTGGTTACGCCCGGAGCCCGTGTGGCCCTGGAGAGGTCCGGCCCCTCGGGTCTCATTACTTTTAGTCTTACTTACACGGCCATTCTCCAGATCTTGCATTATTTAACTGGCGTTTTCAGTACACAAACCGCAACTGCCCGAGGAAGTGCCTGAGCAGCAGAACCCCGGCGAATGAAATGACGCAGAGCGTAAATACTGGAGCTCACACAGCACAACATCAACTACAATAGGGCTTATATTCATGATAGAATTCGATAATTCCTCAAATTAAACATTTAACGCTTGTTGGAAAAGGCATTTCTCCAAAAAGGAAACGAGTCAGACAACGACGTTTCTGTAGAATACAATCTGATGAACGGGAAAGACTAAAGCCATGATTATAGAACGACAGTCGGCGTAAATATCTCCAAATACTTGACAAAACAGACCACCACATTTAAAGTCATCACAAATTTGCACATCAACACGTCTATTTTATGGTGCTGGTGAAAGTAATAAATGTATTAATTGAAAAACATATTACTAGTGCCTACTGTTCTTTCATGTTATCTAATAAAAATGCTAATCACTTAAATATATATATATATAAAATACAAAATATATAACATATATATAGTCTTTCTCTATAGAGAAAGAGAGAGAGAGAGAGAGAGAGAGAGACAAAGAGATGGAGAGAGAGAGAGAGAGAGAGAGAGAGAGAGACTGTTTATTGTTGTTGCATCTGGCAGTCAATAGGACAAACTCCAATAATATTAATCATTTGCGATTACAAAGTCACCATTGTACTTGAGAGTCAGTCGGAGTGAAAGCAGCCCACTAAAATGCATCTTGTACAGTTTTTCAGCAGTTGTTGCTCGTCCGTTCTGTGGGCCAGTGAGGTGACGGTCGGAAAAAATGACTTCACCAGAGGATGTTTCTGTAGCTCGGCTCTCAGACGCAGCAGCACTCGCAGTGTCTGCTTCGCTCTTCCGTCGAAACGTCCTCTGTCTGTCTTGAAGTGTAGCTGTTAGCTCGACTAGCAGGCCCGACAAAGCCTGAGTCTCGATTCACAAAGAACCCTGTGTCCTCTTTTTTTTTCTTCTCCCCGGTTGTTCAATGTCTGAAGCTCTCGTAATAGTTTGGTTGTGGTACAAACATGTGTTCAGTACGTCTGACTGGCTTAAACTGGAACGCGGCTGACTAATTCTAATGTTTGCTCAGAAAGACGCTTGCAAAGACACAAACACAAAGTGCTGAAAATGAAGATGGAGAACAAATTTGGATCCTCATGCTTTTGCGACAAAAGAGACTTCAGTAGGTTTAGGGTAGGAAAGGAAGGAGACCCAATAAATCACGTTTGGCACTATAACAAAAAAATGCATCGATTGAATAAAATGTATTACTGTATATTTAATGTGAAAATTTTAAAATAAAACATTAGGGCCCAGAAAAACTATTGTATGTCCATAACATAGTCTTAACTGCTGTACTTTACTTGGCACTTTATTGGCACTATAACAAAATAAATGCATTGCTTGAATCAAATGTATTACTGTATATTTGATGTAAAAAATTAAAAATCAAACTTTAGGGCCCAAAAACAATTATTGTACATCCTTAACGTAGTTTAACTACTGTACTTTGGGCATGTGCGGGCCCTTTTTTATATTTATTTGAAAATGTATAAAATGTAAGTTTGATTTTAAAATGTAGTGGACCCATCTAACATTCAGGTGCACATGTTGTTACCATATTGTGTGTTGTTATTTTATGTTTATGTATGTTTATGTTTGTATTTATAACAGTGTGTTATTTATATTTTTTTCTCTCGCTGTGCTGTTATTGAATGCAATTCTCCCACTGTGGAACAAATGTGTGTGTGTGTGTGTGTGTGTGTGTGTGTGTGTGTGACTTCACTAGATGGTCCCTAGTGGCCATAATGACAAACTTTGGTGCCAAACACCAAAATGTGATAGAATTGTTGATGCCAGTAAATCAACCTCAGCATCGTTCTGAATAAAAGCGATTGAAGCCACAACCTCTGGTAAAACAAAGTCTTTAAATGGTGGTCAAACTCTGGCAGCAGATCAAAACCACGGCTCCTTCTTTGCCTGTCTAGTTATTTCTGTACAACAATTTTGCGTCAATTTAAGAAGAGTTGGTTTCAAAAATAAAAACAAATGGTTTGCCTTCACAAAATTGACCTTAACCCTAAAATGATTTTAACCCTGTTCTCAGATCAAGCATTCCAGTTTGTCGTGTTCTGTTAATATATCAGCATCATCTAGTAAAGCAGATTCATCTTTTGTTGAACACACTGCGACCAATAAGTGAAGAAGTTTTGAAACATCAAACCGAACTATATACGCAACCACACACACAGTACACACACAGTACACGAACACACACACACACACACACACATGTTGCCTACAGCTTGAGAGAAAATTCAACAAGCGATTCCAACCAGACCTGATGTGATTGTGCAAGACGCCTCTAAATAAGGCAGCAAGAATTTGTCTCCAGCACGCTGCCATTCTGTGGCTTTCATTAGTCCTAGACCTCCTAAACAACACGGGCAGAGCGGTGGGAAGAGAAAAACCTAGGCACCAGATAATAACACCCTGAACAGCTGGTTTGGCATCAGCGCAGCCCAGTCGATGCTCAACACAAAGCACTTGACAAAGAGATTCGGGATCGGTTTTAAGGCTGCGGAAAACTCCATGGAGGCTGGTGGTAGTGAAGCTGTAGTCAGCAAGCAGATGGTAGATAGCATTGATCTGATCCAAGCCCTGATAAGAGTGAGAGATGGACATTCAGGCCTAGGAGCACAAAGGGAGAGCGGATCAGTCCTCCATCCAGGTCCCAGTAGAGAAACCCACACCATCCACTGGCATCAACAAGCTTTAATGGTCAGAGCTGATGTAATTTCACACTAACAGCATGCAGAGCTCATAACACCAGCTCACGCCGTGTCCAACATGCTCACGGATTGATGGACGAGGCGGCGAGAGGCTGTTTAAAGGCCCTTGACACGTTCATTCACTCTGGAATTCAGCCTGACAATGAGGTTAAAGGTCACCCAGGGATTTTAAGCAGCCCAAATTCTTGCTGTTGTTCTAGGCCGTCTCATGCCATCCCCTCAGGTTCAGTCCGAACGATTTTAAACAATCCGCCACCGTACATGCAAGTGAGTGGATTGCATTTACAACGCCAGTAAAATGTGACCTGTTTTTTTTTATTTTCTAATCAGTTATTGATGAAAATTTGAATCACTATACAAAAAATTAAAATGATCATTGTAAGCGATGTAGCACGAGATATTGTCACTTAACCCTCCTCTTATGTTCATTTCAGAGGAACATCAATAAGGTCAATTTGAACGGGGTCCTTATATTATGCATATAATTGTCGGACCAAAATGTTCCCCAAAACAGTGTGTGTATGAGCTAGCGTGCGTGAGTCTGAGACAGCGATATATTGTCTCATTGTTGCAAAGACACAAATAGCATATGAACTTTCTGACTCTTTTTGGCTTCCATCTTGTCTGAAGGGTCAAATTGACCCGAACAATATCTTTATAACAAAAACATGTACAGTAGTGGGGGTTACAAATATGTGAACTGAACNAGAAGCAGGATACATTTCAAAGTGAAAAAATACTTTCAAGTATTTTTTTTTATTTTTTACTTTTAATACGGGTCAATTTGACCCATACAGTATATAGTAACGTAAACATGTAGCGTGGTGTTACAAATATGTGAACTGAATTATATGATAATTACACCAATCGAGCCAAGCAGTTGTTTAAAGTTTACTTTCAAGTTTAAAAGTGAAAGTATTGTTCAAATAATATTAAACTTTGAAAACGGGTCAATTTGTCCTGAATATAATAGGAGGGTTAAACTACTGGTTTCAGATTCATCGATTACAGATCAGAATAACTTCAGCATACACATTTTGTCAACACACGATACATACACCATTTCTCAACGCGAATCATTCATGCCCAAAATAGTGGCTCACAGATGTGCTCTGTGTTCTCCTATTCAGTGTATTTCCCTCTGTGTTTTTGTTTATTCATCTTAGAGCAAACATTTAGCCAGAGGAATTACAGATAAGCCATTTAGGTATCCTGAACATTTTACCACAACCAAACTATTTTTTACATAACATTTGATAAGTATTTCAAGAAATGCTGATTGTTGTTTTATTCCAGTATCGTCCTCACAAAAAATACAACTCAACATGCAGCCTGACATCACTTCAAAGTCATTCCATTGCCTAACTCTTGCAAAACAGTATCAATAAGATGATTGATTCTGCTACAAATCCCACTGATGGTCCAAAAGTGTCTTCTTGTATCAGTGTGGGCTGCAACATTGTTAGCGGTCGACAAAAATGCAAAGCCTCCAGAAGATTCGAACGAATGAGGAATGCTAGATCTAAACATCAGAGCTGTGCCTCCAGACCAGCAGTGAAAAAGAAACTTTGAGAGCCGGGTCAAGACGCAGCAGGCTGAGGTCTTCAACTAAAGACCAGAACAGAGGAGAAAAACACTTCATCCGCCTGCCGTGTTACTCAGTGCTGACGCATTTCTTTTCTGGAATGAAACGCTCTGCCTGGTCAAGCTCCACTGGTCGCTGTAAGAAAGCTTTTAATCTCACTGCTGCCTACAAGCAAACACATATAAACTGTACACAAATCCCGCGCATGCAAAACAATATCATTTTAACCCAAATCTGCTGCTAAGTCTTCTGTGTAGTGGGGGATGGAAAAGAGAGTCGGCTGGGAAAACAGAGAGCTCATCATCGCTGCCCTGACATCATTCCCAGCTGGGACCTCCAGGAAGAGCTGAATCTCCTCTGGCGGACCTCCATTCCAAACAAAACATGACCTGGCCATCCACATGCAAACCTGGCTCCAGCCAGAGAACTGCTTACAATCACCCATAGGAGGAAACTATACAGCCATCGCCGCCGATGAATAATCAGGTATAAATCTCATCTCACGACGTCTCAACATATCACTCTCCTTCCAACACTCATGTGAAGTCTGTGAAGCGATTTCATTATCTCCCATCCGACTCAAGCAGTTTCAAAATATTTCAGGCCCGACTGTCTTTATTGTGTTAACGCTGCGTCTCCACAGACTTGAGGTCCAGAAAGAGCTGATAATGGAGGAGTAAATTAAATAACGCGTGTTTGATGTTAAATTCAATCAAAAGGCTGTATCGCTGTCTGTCCGGGCAGAGACGCTGAACAAATCTAAAAAGGCAAGTAATGAGAATCTACAGGCCTTTAAACAGCAAACAGACAGCTAAAGCTGATAACCATGATGAGGAAAGAAGGACAATTAATGCTTCCGTCTGGGAAAGAGCGTTTTTATCAACATTCTTTTCAAAATCTCCTAAATATCATTATGTGTTTCGCTTATAGCTAATAACTCAAATACGGAACTAAATAGTGGAACTAAATTGCATAAATCAAGTCACACATCACATGATGGTGTCAAGTCTCAAGTCAATATAGCAAAAATTAATAAAGCAACAGAGAAATTATTCAAAACTGGAAAATGCTAAATTGCAGCTGTGTGGGAAACAATCTATTCAGCAATATATAAAACTTATTTATATAGCAAAAAAAAATGTTTACAAATGAGAATAGTTGAGATGGAGATTGATTAATGGATTTTCACTATTTAAGCATTTCCTAGAGGTTTAAAGACTATCTCACTTTGGTTTATATTGAGCTTGACATTTTGAGAATACGCGTTTAAAACAAGCATAGTACAGATTTGTTTTTTTTTTTTTTTTTTACAGTTAGAACTGACAAAGAAATTAATGAAACATGGAAATAACTATATTGTTATTTGTGCATGCCGAGCGGTTTATTTTATAAAACTGTAAGGCTTCACTAAAGTTTTTAATTCTATTTAAACAAATGAACACTGACAAAATCTTCGAAAAACTACATTATTATTAATTTTTTTATTATTATTATTATTATTATTATTATTATTATTATTATTAAGTGTGCATGTTGCCCATTCAACTCTGGAAAACGAACCACTTTGCGCGGTCTACTAAAAAATGAAACTTAATTTTGTGTGAAATTAAATGTGGTGTAATAATCAATAAATGCATTTCAATCAACATGTAATTACACAAAAATATGGATGATGCAGAGTTGATTGCGCTACCACTTGTTGACATGCTTTCGTGAAAAGGCGCCAACAGAGTCTCCGTCACGCTGACGGGGAGAACACCTGCGCCACAAACAGCTCACTTCACACGGCCACGAAGGCTCGACCGAGGCCGACGGTGGACGTGACAAGCTCAAATAGGTGTGAGAGAGCTAGGGGTGTTTGAAACAGACGTCAATCACAGCAACAACCGAGCGTGCGGTCCATGACGCGCCCGCGCCAGATTCATTCTTCATGGAGCGTCTCCAGACGACGCACCTGACGCAAAAGTGCGCGAGACAACAAAGAGCGAAAAGATGCTCACAAACACACGTGTGTGGGGGTAACAACAGTCATTTCATAGAATGCAAAAGACTACCAAATGCAAAAGACTAGCAGCATCTTAAATTTAATAACGGTCACAAGCTCATTCGAAATCACGAGAAAGTTACATTGCAATTCCGGCCAACAGTTTAATCTCAAAAAGCAAAAACATGCTAAATAGACTCAACTTAAACAATAAACGGTACTCCATGCAAGACTTTTTTTCCTGCAAAAATTGTGTTGGGGAAAAATAAAAGATACAAAGTTTTCACACACACTCCCCAAAACATTCCATATTTTTTCAGCGGCTATAGCATTTCCCCAGCCAATTTGCTGGGAAAACAAGAAATTCCAACGAAAACAACAAAAGCAGGCGAAAACGCACATTCGGTTCGTTTTCACCCGAAACCGAGCACAGAAAAAAATATACAAAGGCTTCAGCGAACGTGCCAAAATCCGTCCCCTGGAAAAACCAACAGCACGACGAAAATAAAACAATCCCGGAGAGCATCACTATAAAATCGAATTGAAAGTATAAAGAAACATCGGGCCGCTTTCCTTTCTGTCTGCCCATCAGCGAAACCCCTGTCTGATCTTCTCCAATGCCCCAAAGAAGGACCCCAGATTATAGCAGCAGCTCTATCACAAACAGCTACACTGATGCCAACTCTTACCAACTAAATAAATAGATCCGTTTTTATCCGTGATCAGGACCATCTGCACACCTCCCAGACTCCGTACACTGTTTCCCCAAAAGTTCAATTCGGAACTGAAACAAATGCCGCGCGGAATCACGGAACGCCGACGTTTCCAGTGACTCGCGCTACTTTGTGTGTGAACAGCAATTAAAGCTCAGGTCATCTCACCAAGTTCAGTCCGCCGCGTCTCTCACTGCAGATTCCAGACGAGCTCGGCGCATCCGCACGAGGAAAGGGAGATGATGAGCGTGTGCTGGAAATAATCCAGATTGCACTCTTCCTTCGCTCAGACGCAGTCAAGTCTCGCTTCATTCACGGAGGACGCGACACAAAACTGCTGCAGAAGATTCGCCTTTTCCTTCCAACCAGCTGCAAGTCAAGCCCGAGCGCGGAAATCCGAGGTGACTTATTTGCACTCCAGACGCGCTGCTTTCTTATCCACGCCACGCGTAAAATCTCAAACTTGAGTACATTTTCTCAGCAGCGGCGGGTGTGAAGCTCCGCGGGCACTAGCGACTGAAGCGTCTCGCGGCTCGGCATGAATGAGGAGGAATGCGGCGCGCGCCCGCGCCCCCGACACGCGCGCGACCGGATGTGCTTGCATCACCGTGTGGACAGGCGGCGACGTCGAGCATGGGTTCGTATGCGCGTTTTGCAAGGTGTGGAATACCGCTGCACCACCTGTCGATGCATCAAAAAACGTTTTGTTGTTTTGTTTTTTTTTTTACTTTTCTCAGGCTATATTTGTCAAAACCCAAAGATTCAATCATTATTAGTTGAACAAGTTTTTTTTTCCTGTCCTCGTTTCCAGCTGATTCAGATTCAAGGTAACGTTTTGCCACAGTCAGACATTTTGCGTGTACTACACAATTTGATTAGAAATTAAGAAAAAAAAAGGCAATTGTGCAATTTTTTTGTTAAAATATGCTGGTGATAAATTACGATATTGTTGTTTTATGCATTATTTAGTTATTACAAAATTACATCAATTACATTTAACTGAATTATTAAGAACAATTAAAAGTAAGAAGCATCAGCTAATTGCTTTGTACTTTGAGAGAAGATAATTAGTGATGAATGAATGCAACAGATGCCGGGAAAAGTGTCATTGTGACTACAGCTACACTGTAAAAAAACAGTTACGCACTGTTTCCAACGTACTGTTATTCAGAAATACAGTTGAATGCTGTCTATGTAAACCCTTTTTGGTCACAAATTGCAAAACGTTTAATCGCAAACTGCTGTTTAATTCTACCATAGAACAGTATTTTTCAGGTCTACTCACGTGACTACGCTGGCGCTCACAACTCATCAGAAGACATACCTGCAGGTCAGTTCAACACCCGGCATTCCTGCACCCCCTGTTTTCCTCCTTTCTTGAGGTAAGTGCTATTTTTTCATTTGTATTATTGATTTTAGTTAATGTGCTAAATTACAAATGTGGTGGCTATGTTTGCATTGCCAGTCAACTAGGTTTATTAGCTCAAAAATTGCTTTTGTTAGATTGATATGGCTGTTTCACTGTTATTTATCCATTTATATTTGCTGACTGAGAAATTGGAGAAATTGTTCATTTGCAATTTTTGCAATAAGTCTTGCACTTTTACTCTTGTCAGGCACATGCAAAATGCCTAATGCTGTGTTTAAGTGAGGTTTACCTCGGTGCACAAGAGTTTTTTTTTCAGGTTTTCATTGTTCAAGTGTCCCACAAATTGTCATAAATTTGGTACAAATAATGCTAAACTAGACAGAGTTTAGATAAACTGGACAGGGAACCGTCAATGACGCACCACCATAATATAGCAAAGTGCGCAGTGTTTATATGTTCCTTGGCTTTGTCATTGGTTGGCAATAAAACAATTGAGTTTGTCATTGGTTGGTGGACCAATTGCACGCAAGCTCTCATCCTTACCGCTATTATTCATCTAACCACTGATGTGTATGTTGGGCAGGAGGATGACAGTGGCTGTGTTTTGTGTGCTATTCAGTCCATAACCTGAGTAGATTATTTTTTGTTGTTAATTTTACCTGAGGACCTTGCTTCAGCTGAACTAGTTTTTTGGGGTTTTTTATTTGCAAAGCATACTCTTTTTTTTGTGTTGTTTTTTTGCGTTGCTTGAAATTGTATGAGAATATTGCCCACTGATTCATTAATTACTAAGACTGAATACTTTAATGCTTTGTATACAACATCATATTTTTTTTATTATTATAAGCTCTTTTAAGTGAGCTGAAACGGTGAGAAGAGACAACTTTATATACAGTAACTGCGCTGCTTTTATAAAAAAAAATCTAATTTGCTTGTAAGCTGGACACTGCAGTAATTGAATTGAATTGAAAAAATAACACAAAAACGGCACAAAAAGACTTCCTAAAACACTAAAAATGTCTTTTAAGAAGTATCATTGGCATGTCCAATGAGAGCCAACTTTCCTTGTACGAGCCAATGAGAAGGTTTCGGGCTCTTGCAATTCTTTAACTCTTTTTGAAACACGTTTACAAGATCCTGTTTCGTTGTAAGAAGAAGCAATTTAAGCGATTTGTCTTAAAAGAGGACAATAGATGTTTACATAAAGTAATTTTGCTTAGATGTTTACATAATGTGTTCTGGGGTGGCCCAGATGGGCTGTGACATCACCATCCCTGGGGTGGCCAAGGCACAATGGCTATGGACTGAACCTGATTTCCCTTGCCCTGGCCCACCCTGAAACGCTTCAAAGATGTTGAAGGGACCAGGGGATGCGAGCAATGGTCCCCCTCCACGCCACGATGAGGGTGATGAGATCAAGGCTGCAGGGGGACCACGCCATGCAGATGAAGTGGCAAAACCTGGATGTCACGCGGCTGGTTGCCTGCCCAAATCCTTCCCTTACTACCTGAGGCTGAAGGGAACAGCGGGTCTGTCGGCAACGAGTGTGTGGATCTCTGCTGTGAACGCAGACAAGCTGGGCGTCCACTGTTCTGGAGAGTGGGTGTGATTTTGCAGAAATTGACTCGTTTGAAGACAACCCCTGCCCCTTGAGCAAGAGAGACAATGTTTTATCAGTTAACTGTTGATTATCTTTGTGTATTGACCTTTTTAGCCCCATAGTTTTTGTAGTCTTTTGTAGTGTTTATGGCAGTCTTATTGAAATGGTGCTTAACTCATCTTAAAATCCGAAGTTTTTATGTAAGATGTTTTAAGTGATAACTGTCTGTATAATTTGTGATTATGACAAAACTTATTCCGCTGAATTACAACTCTAAAACAGGAATAGGCATCATCTGTGACTCCTGCATGGAACTTCCGATCACTTCTCAGGTTAGATTACTGTAATGGTCTTCTGGGAGATTCTCCTGCCCGACAAATAGATAAACTTCAGTTAGTTCAGAATGCGGCCGCTCGACTACTGACCAGAACTAAAAAGTACGACCATATTAGTCCAGTGCTAATGTTGCTACATTGGTTACCCGTAAAATATAGAATTATATTTAAAATTCTCCTAACAACTTATAAAGCATTAAACGGTCTAGCTCCTATGNGAAAAGCGCTATACAAATGAACTTGAACTTGAACTTGAACTTGAAGTTCTCCGACTCAGGCTCACTTTTCTGTCTCCGTCTAGGTCCTCCATTGTAGTGATCCCCGATCGGGCCTTCTCTACTAAGGTTCTACCACATCATATGACCAAGAAATGTTTGACTGTGTCATTTGCTCATGTGAAAATGACAACATCTGCTTTCATGGCTGTAGCTGTGGTAGATTAACTATAATCAGCAGGAGAACACAATGCCTGCGGAGATTGGATGAGATGTAAAAAAAAGTCTTGTATATAAAATCAAAGAGAACATTTTCTCTATCTCTCCTGACCAGCATCTCTTACACACCAAATCATAATTAAAATTCTGTGTGTGAGCGGAAACACAGGAAGCTAATTAGAGAGCGTTTTCTCCAGCTGAAATAAAAAGGAAGGGACGAGACTGTCTGTTGAAGCCGGCGCACGGCTGTGATGTTCGGGGAACTGAGCGAGGAACTACTGGTTTTGATCATGAGCAAGCGGCACAGGCTCGTTTTACTTGTGTTCTGCCAGAATTGGCTCTGTCTGACTAAATGAGGGCAGCAAGGACAGTAGGGAGCAGGGAGCGAAAGATTGTGGGTTTGAGTCTGCATTCAAGAATAATAATTTGTTCCTGCCTGTTAAAGTGTGTGTGTGTGTGTGTGTGTGTGTGTGTGTGTGTGTGTGTGTGTGTGTGTGTGTGTGTGTGTGTGTGTGTGTGTGTTTAAGGGGTTGAAACGCAACCATTTCCCACTGGGATTTTACTTTACGTTTCTTCAGTTATGTTAAGTTAATATTTTCTGTAGCTTTCTAAGGTTATGTAGTTTTAGTTTTTGCTCATTGTGTTTATTTGTGTTTCATTGTGTAGCTTTAAAGGAGTGTTAGTTTAGAAGGTGATGTAATTACGTATTATTCTTGAATTCTACAAAAGCTCTCGTGAAACTTTGGACAATGATCAGCCACACGATTTCTGTATTTCTCCCCAGTACTGAATTCCTGCCTTTGAAAGCAATTCATTTTAGAAGAACTTTCACTCTCCACTCCAATAGCATTTTTTTTTATATCATTTTGTATTTAAAAGCACTTGTACTGACACTTCTGTTTATCTAGATTTGTA
>SOMO01000297.1:0-14337 GCA_028128575.1 Paedocypris carbunculus
GGCGGCCTTACAACATCTACACCCTTTCTCTAGTTGGCTGGGACATTTGAATGAGAGTTTGGAAGAGAAGGGTCTTCCTCAAGTTCTTGGGGTCCTGGGTCACACCCGCATCCCCATCCGCCTTCTCTCTGGTCAACAAGTTTCATTGAACGACTCCGACAGCGACTCTCCAGAACCAAAGCGAGCCAAGAACGAGCCACATCCAGACTCGTGGCTGAACTTGGAACTGATCTGCAACGGTGAGGGCAGGTTCATTTACTGCCACATAAGTAAAGGCTCGGAAAAAGACAGAGGAAGTGCTCTGCTCCAGAGACTCCAGCAGAACCCTCAGATGATGCCTCCAGGGNACAAGTTTCATTGAACGACTCCGACAGCGACTCTCCAGAACCAAAGCGAGCCAAGAACGAGCCACATCCAGACTCGTGGCTGAACTTGGAACTGATCTGCAACGGTGAGGGCCGGTTCATTTACTGCCACATAAGTAAAGGCTCGGAAAAAGACAGAGGAAGTGCTCTGCTCCAGAGACTCCAGCAGAACCCTCAGATGATGCCTCCAGGGACGTGCCTCATAGCCAAAGTCGGGTACCCACTTACNACTCCAGCAGAACCCTCAGATGATGCCTCCAGGGACGTGCCTCATAGCCAAAGTCGGGTACCCACTTACGGGGCAGATACTTACTCCGTTTTCTACTGGTCGGAGCCCTCAGGAGAACCTGTACAACAGATCAGTCGGAATCCATCTGGGCCGATTCGACCAGGCTGTGGCCGACCTGAAAGAGCGTTTTCAGAAACTGAGATACTTGGATATTGGTAACTACGACAGAGCGAAGATTGTGGTTCTCACCGCCTGCATTCTAAACAATCTCTATGTAGACATGGGTGACGTCACGAAGGGTCTGATTGANGTCGGAGCCCTCAGGAGAACCTGTACAACAGATCAGTCGGAATCCATCTGGGCCGATTCGACCAGGCTGTGGCCGACCTGAAAGAGCGTTTTCAGAAACTGAGATACTTGGATATTGGTAACTACGACAGAGCGAAGATTGTGGTTCTCACCGCCTGCATTCTAAACAATCTCTATGTAGACATGGGTGACGTCACGAAGGGTCTGATTGATAAAAACTCCAAGGAAGAACCGGAAGAAGCAAAAGAAGATGCTGTTGGGATCAAACGGCGTGAGGATGTGGTGAATCTTCTTTACAGCGCTTTGGAGTCAGAAAGCCAGTAGTTCTGACACGGTTGGACAAAAAGGTCGNGATGTGGTGAA
Organism: Paedocypris carbunculus; assembly: GCA_028128575.1. Taxonomy (NCBI): domain Eukaryota; kingdom Metazoa; phylum Chordata; class Actinopteri; order Cypriniformes; genus Paedocypris; species Paedocypris carbunculus. The sequence goes on from SOMO01000297.1 coordinate 1,267, forward strand.
TCTTCTTTACAGCGCTTTGGAGTCAGAAAGCCAGTAGTTCTGACACGGTTGGACAAAAAGGTCGTGACATAATAGAACAAAAACTTTTTACAAATGTTTTTTTTTTTTTTTTTTATTAAAACCCTCAAGCACCATTTTGTTTTTCATTTGTCTTTCCATAAATGTGTGAAGATGATGAACATAACAAAAACTATAGCCCCCATTCACATAGCAATTCCCATAAATTGAATCAAAAGCCACGGAATAGAACAAAAACTTTTTACAAATGTTTTTTTTTTTTTTTTAACTCTTGAGCACCATTTTTTGTTTTTTTTTATATATATGTGAAGTTGATGAACATAAAAAACGATATATCTGTTCACACAGCAATGCCGGTGAATTGCTGGAAAATTACTGGAACAACTTCTGGATTAACGACTGTAAAATAGTGTTCACACAAGCACTGCCATTCCGGCATTTTACCGGTAAAGAATTATTCACACAGCGTTTTCAAAATACCGGTATTTTCAATGACGTCATTAACTGGTGACTTTTCACCCCAGACCTTTTAAACAGCTGGACCTGTGAACGTGCGATCCCTGTCAGAATGTTCTGATTGGCTCAGCAGTACTGAACTTCTGCATGCTTATTCCGGCCATGTTCGTTCCGCGTTCACACTAGGCAGTTTGCCGCCATTTGTCTGTTTACACACGAATGTATGCCGCCAATTTACCAGCAATATTTCTCGTATGGTCTGTATGTGTGAAAGGGGTTAATGTCTTAAATTAGTGTATTTTTTATCAACTGAAATGACGCCACATCACTGTACAAAGACCAGCTTTTATTGTTGTGAAGAAGATGTTTCTGGAACGATACACTCTAGTTTTGACATGGTCATTACATTGTCCTGGGCCAGACAGGTGATGGCACGTGCCAGGTTATTGATGGCCTCTATTTTCCTCTCTTCCAGGGCTTTCTGCTGGGCCCACATGTTGAGCTTCCTCTCCTGGAGCTCCAAGTAGAGCTGCAGAAGATCCTGAGGCGGTTTGGTGTTTGGAGGCGGCGCAGACGTGACGGTGACAGGTGTGGGAAGGATCGGCGTGAATCGTTTGCTCGCCACCGCTTTGCCCACTTTTGAGCCGTCGAACTTGACCTTTCGCTGCGCGTGAACCTCCTCGTAGCTTCGGCCCAGAACTTCGTGCATTTCCTTGAAGAACTCCCAGTGCACCGTGTGCATCCCCAGACGTTTGGCGCGCTCGCTGTTCTTGCGGTACGTCGCCAACATGTTCCTCCACTTCAGGTCGCATTCAAAAGCCCGGACCTGGACATTAGCATCGGTCAGGCCGTCAGCTCTCAACCTCGCGTTCACTCTCTCCGCCACCGCCTCCCAGATCTTCTTTTTTTTGCACACAGACTGGTCGAACTCTTGGTCCATCTCCAGGCGAACGTGGACCAGGTGCCATGTTGCTTGCAGTGTCCACACAAACTCTGAAAAAAAGGGACTTGTGTTAGTTTTAGATGACCATATATAAAAAAAAATGTAATTAAAAAAAGGTATATTAGGACTTATTATATTAGTACTCAACTAAATTGAACAGTTTTCTTATATACAAATATAGGCATGTTTTTTTTTTAATTACACAATTTTACACAAATCTTCTCGATTTCTACCTGCTTTTGACTTTTCAGTCTCCGAAGTCGAAATGGTAGTTGTTGATTCTTCCACCACAATGGCGTCAGTCACTATAGTGTCAATGACTTCCATGTCGTAATGATTTTGCAATAATTTCCACTACTGTTAATTTATATTAATCGTGGATTTTAACAACTGCCCCGGTGAGTATTTCAGTCGCGCGTCGATAACGCGATGATAATAACAACGACCTTGTCTCCGTTGAGCGCGGTGCTGTTGCTTTTTCTAACGGAAGTGACGACGGAGGGGGGCTGGGGGTTGTCGGAAATGTATTTAAATGTAAGTTTTAGTAATTCCCGGTCGCGTGGCACGGCGTAAAAACAAAATCGACATGTTTGTTTCATGAAAATCGATGTTTTGTGGATCCTGTGGATTCGGTTCGTTTAAGGATTTGTGTATAAAGCAGTGGAACTGGTTTAGCTGAAACTACAACTCCCATGTGTCGGTTATGTTATATACCCCTCCCTGACGGACAAGCCCTTCTGTTTGTAGCTCTAAAAAAAGATGGCGCCAGTGCAAATCTGAGGCGATTTCGCTTTGTAGCGCATAGGAAATTTGACGTGAGTAAGATGAAAGGTTACTAGAACCTTCACAGTCTTCATTGAAAAATTCGATTTCGCCCAAATAGATCATTTTCAGTCACAACTATCTTCGTTTGATATTTTGTGGCCTGCGTCCTTACGTAGGCCGTAATGGACTATCGCTCTAAGTCGTCGGGCGGCTAAGACTACATTTCCCAGAAGCCATGTTTTCGCGCAGGTTTCATGGTAGTTGTATTTTCGTTCCATCGTTTATCACGTATTTGTAGTTTTTCGTCGTTGTAAAGACGAGTTTTGTTGTTTTTAATTGGATGGATGTAGTTTTAGTTTTTTTTTTTATATAATGTTTTATTAGGTATTAATAGACAATTGAAAAATCCACAGCGATTTAGCTTATGAGGGGCAAATTTTCTGGGTTACCAAAAACATGTCTGCATATTTAGAACAAGGCAGTAAAAAAAGTTCCAAAGCGTCAGTCAAGGTTCCAGAGTCGTCATCTACTTTTCTGGAATCCTCTCTTTCTTGGTGTTTATCACAACTATCGAAAACCAGCTCTTTACAAGACCTTCATAGCAGTAGACTGAAAGGAACGGACAATCAGCTCATCACGCGAGGAGAAAAGGCCAGGGATGCTGATAAAAAACTCCGAGCTGTTCAATGGAGAGCGCTGGTGGCCATTCGGACGCAGCACATCAAAGGCGGCGGAAGCCAGATCGCACGGTACAAATCACGAGGTGGAGTCCCGCCATTGCTCAACCTCCTCAGGCGACCAGAAAGCTCCAGAAAGTTTCTAGATCTTGCCCTCAGCATCCTTGCCAACTGCTGTACCGAAAAAGAGACGAGACTTGAGGTAAGACTTGGTTGCAATTTTCTTTTTTTTTTTTTTTGGAAAAAAATAGAAATGTAATCCTGTTTTTTTTTCCCCCTTCTTGTAGGTTAGGAAGCATGAAGGTGTATTTGTAGTTGGTAAGTTAATTTACTGGTGGCATGAATAATTAATGAACACAAAAGTTGTTGTCCAATGAGAAACTATTTAGAACAATACATTGTGGATCAAGCAACCATTAACTACTTTTCTGTAAATAATTCAGCGTTTTTCACACCATTTTTGTTTTAACAGTGGATGTATTGAAAAGAAATATCTCTGTTGAGACGGTGCAAAACCGAGCAGCACGAGCCCTGGGAAACCTTGCCATGGACCCCGAAGGTTCTGCTGAGGTCCATTCAGCTGGTGAGTGAAGATCATCTACTAGTTCCTGGTTAACATCTTGTTAAATCCACAAAAAATTTTTACGAAAGTTTTTTTTTCTCCCTGTAGGTGGAGTTCAGCTCCTCCTCCTCTGTCTCTCTCTCTCACCATCACCATCTTCTCCCACCACCTCCAACCCCGCACCTGAAGTCTGTGCTTCTAAGCTGGAATGTGCGCAATCAGCCGCTCGGGCTCTTTTCTACCTATCAGACTCGCCAGCCAACCGACTTCTGCTGCTTTCCCAAGGGGCTTTGCCAGCTCTCGCCCTCTACATCGCTCCAGATTTCCCTCCAGGCTTGCGTCGGGCTTCCCTTCGTGCTCTCCACGAGCTGACCAGAGGCTGCGGGCTCGAATGCGCCAGGGAGATTTCCCGATCCGAGGCATTGACTCATCTGGGAGTCCTAGCTTCAGGAGACGATGGTCAGCCAATGGAAGAGTTGGCTTTGAAGACCCTGGCTAACCTGTGTGCCCAAGCCTGTCTGAGGCCAATGGTGGGTTCCCTGGGTGTCATTAAGAAGTTTGTAGAAGAGGTGAAGAAGGACCCGCTGAAGTCCAGTGTTTTTGTCAAGGCTTTGTGTCTGTGCTGCAGAGAGGCTGTGAACAGGGCGAAAGTGAAGGAGAGCAAGGGCTTGGAGGTTCTGATCGGCTTCTTATCTGCCCATCAAAGCCACCCTCTCACAAAGTTTGCCTTTTTAGCCTGTGTCGACTTTGTCTATGATGAATCTGCTCTGGAGCAGCTGCAGGAGCTCGGGCTGGTCCCGTTGCTGATCAAGCGCTTGGTCCAGCTGGCTCAAGGAGAGGAAGCCACTGCAGGGAAACCGGGCTCCAACGCTTCCTGTACGTCTCCGGGCAATGAACTCATGGCGTCGGAGTTCGACTCGTTTGATTTCTCTTCGCTTGAAGGAAGCAAGAGGGAAGATGTGAGCAAAGATCAGACTTCTGGATCCGCTAGCTTTTTAAGCCTCAGGTGAGTCACATAAACTGGATATAATTATAATAAAATGTCTTTCCTTTCAAAGTTCCAGATCACCGTACAAAAAAACAAGACAAAGTAGCTTAAAATTACAATAAATGTTATAGAAAAGAGTACATTTATTAAGCAAAAAAATGTAATGGAGAAGTTTCACGTTTCTGCCCGAAACATGGACCTTTTGATTTTCAGAAGTCATATTTTTAACACAAGACACTGTGTTAAGACATTTTCTAAAAGTCCTTTATTTCTTAAGCACATTCCATCTGGTCGTACTGTTTTATAACACTGGATTATAAGGCGTGCCATTAACAAACATCAATTTCCCTATTTCTTTCTCTATTTCTCACGTTCCACATGTTGTTTTCCAGGTGTTGAAGCCAATTGTCTAGCCAATTTCTAAACATTTTTAGGATTTTAAGTGCGCCTTATAGTCCAAATAATACGATAGTTTCTCTAAACATGTTGTTTTTCCTCACCTCAGGTCTTGGCTGGTCTCTGAAGGCTTGATATCTTCTGAGGGGGAACTGAGTGAATCCCCGAGTGGATCTGAAACCATTGGAGGGAGTCCGCACTCATCGCTTTGCTCCGAGCTCTCCCAAACCTCAAACTCCCGCCACCACATGTCTTCCCCCACCGCTCGCTGCAGGAGCAGCCGTCATTCTTCTTCTTCCTCCTCCACTCCTGTCTCACCTCAATCCACACAGATGAAAAGCGTCCCAGGGTCACCTTGCTCCTCCAGGTTCTCCTTCAGCTCCAGCTCTCAATCGCCCTACCAAATCTCATCTCCTCCTAGGAAAAGGTCACGTGCCTTGTCGTCCTCCTCCTCGTCCTCCACCACATCTTCACACTTCAGCGTGGTCTCCTTAGACAACCCACCCATGGTCTCCAAAACGGTCTTCCATCACCCCTATCACCCTGAACCCTGGACTCCAGAGTCCCCTATTCTCCTGCTACTGTCCAGGTTCTCTCACGCGTCGGAGCCCAGCACGTCCCTCATCAACACAAACGTCATCTCTGGTCTGCTGTTCTACCTCGTTCAGCATCACGACCCCAGCGGGCGCTGCTTCCGGATGCTGAATCGCCTCAGCTGCAATCCCAACTGCCTCCAGGCTTTGGTTAAAACCGGAGCAGTGGCGCTGATCCGACAGAGACTGTGTGTGAGGGAAGAGAGTGGGATTGACAGCAGGAGAAATGGCGTAACGGACAGACAATCAGAGAAAGTGAAAGCCAAAGTCACGCAGTTAGGTTTGTGGCGTATTATTTCCGCTCTCGGATGACTTGTTTATGTGTTAATATGTTTGTTTGGTTGGTAGGTTTGGGTCTGCTCAGTAACCTGAGGGTCCAGGGCGAGTCTGGATACGGGTCTGGAGTTCTCACACACATCATGCTGTCTGGATCTGAAGCTGACCGGCTCTTCTGTGTCCTCTCGCTGCCTCTGGTGACCAGGTCTGGACTCTAGATAAGAGTTGTTTCGATTTACTCAAAGAAATAAGGCAGCTCTAACCCAAAACCATAAGGTTTTTTAGGATTAATATGCATCCGTTCCTTCAAATGGGAACTGTTTGTCATTTTCTTTGCATTTCGCAACCAGAAACCATTTATGAAACATTCCAACAAGAGAATAGAAAGAAACTTTCACATTAAGGCTCCTGGCTACGTTTTATCAAAATTAAAACAGCTGATTTAAAAAAAAAAAAAAAAACGATAAAAACGAGTCTAACTGTACTAAAAATGTAGACCCAATGTGCAGTTTATGACTTTACATTACTCAACAATCCAATTTTAGTTTATTTATTTATTTTTTTTCCGATTTAGTTTAGTTTTTCTGATATATACGTTTTATCAAAATTAAAACTACTGATTTTTTTTAAACCATAATAAAAATAATTATAACCTAGTCAATCTGGACTATAATGAAAGCCAAAGTACAGTTTATATGACTTTACATTACTCAATCAAATTTTTTAGTTTTGTTTTTCAAATTATTTTTTTTTTCAGCAACCGAGCTCTTCTGAAGAAGCTTCTCGTGGACAGCGGAGGACTTGCTGCAGCGCTAAATCTGCTCGACTTTCGCAGTGATGGCGACACAGAGGTGGATAAAGTCAAAGCCTTTTTTGCGTGTTGGCTGCATCCCTGTGAGGAAGTGTCTTCTGGAAAACTCCACTTCCTGTACGCCTCTCTTCTGTTTGGCTGCCTCTCAAGTTTGTTGGCGATTTTTGAAGGAGAAAAAAAGCAGTGTAACGTCGCCTGTCAAATCAGGCGCAACACAACCAGGTTGACGATGAAGACCAGTGCGAATCCTGGAGAAAATACTCCAGACGAAACATTCCACCAGAGTCAGACGTGTCCTTATCTGGAGGCGACGCATGACGTAACCTTTCTTCTCGATGACGGATCTCTTTTTCCAGCCAATCGTGAGGCCATCAGTGGGACAGAAGATGCCAAAGAAACAAAGTCTGAATATTTCCGAGCCTTGCTGATGGGAGGATTTGGAGAAGCCCAGAGATCTGGAGGTGATGCCATCTGCATCAGAGACGTGAAGAGTGGAATGCTCCTGCCGGTTCTTCACTATCTTCATGGATGCCGTTTGATTGAAGGCTACACATCAGCCGAGTCCAGCGCAAATGCAAACTGTTTGGTTTTATCCTCCCTCATCTCTGATGGACTAGGTGGACCTCATGACGAGGCTGAAAGATGTGGAGAACACACATTTGAGAACTCACCATTGGCCCAAATGGTAATTGGGGCTTGTAGGTTTTTAGTTCCTGGTTTACAGCAGGAAGCTGAGAACTTGTGTGTTGAACTTCTGTATTCTGTGCTGGAAAATGTGACCAGACGCTGCTGTGCCACAGGTTGCTCCCACAGTCCCACTCCCAAAGATTCAGCATCTTCTGAAACCAAGGCGTCAAAACAGCTTTGCGAACCAGATGCTGGAGATGCTCCAAAGTGTTCCGAGCAACTTTCCACACCTTCTCAAAGTCCCAGAAAGGTTCCAAAAACTGGTCCGTCTTTGGACGGTGACACGGAAGGAGCTTGGTTGAGGTGTCTCCTCCAGCAGATGTACTGGTTCTCACAGCGCTACTCGTGTCTCCGGATGGGCCAAGCCTGTCTCTCCATTCTGCTTCAGCCCTCGGGATCCCACTCCTCGTTTTCTGCTGACTGCTTCTTGAATCTGGGTCAAGAGGAGGACTGTGCCGAGGGTCTGCGACGGGACATCATGAACTATGTTAAGATGGCCCTTGGCTAGAAGCTCCTCCCTAAATGTGACATCATTGATGATGGAGATGATGATGGTGGTGATGTTGGTTTGGAGTTTTTTCCACATCGTGCTCCATAGTGGGGAAATTAAAACATATTTTTTCTTGCAATGTTAAGAATTTATTTTGCTTGTTTATTTTCAAGTAGCTTGTATAAATGATCCTGCAGATATTTGAAACGTTCTAGTTGTGATGTTTTCATGCTCAGAGTGATCGGAAATTCATTGTGGTGAAATGACCAAATTTTAGTTTTGTTGTTATTTTGCCAAATTGGGTTTAATTCTGGAGCTGTGCCACATTTGTTGTGGTGGATCTGTATGTGAATTTGTACAGAATGTGATGTGAATAAGAGTTGCAAATAGAATTCCGGTAGATATATTTTTCTCTTTGTTTTGTACGTTTGACATGAAATGCGTTTACAGAAGTCTAAATGATCTGATATGTGTTTGAGTGCTCGCTTTATTTTCTGTAGATAATGTAAATCCAATAGAAATGCTTAAACGTGGCAAGGGATGACGAGTCTCAATAAATGAGCGCTGCATATGCTGGTGTTGTGTTTTTCTTTGCTAAAATGTTTTGTGCAATATACCGTAGTATTTATTTCAGAAGTTAGGAACATTTGCTATAACATTGTAATTATCCATTGGCTTTGTAAAGTGCAATACGTTTCCCAGAACTAGGTGTGTAAAACATTTTAGATGGATGTTCTTAGCTAGAAAACTAAGCTTTGTTAAACCAGTGAGTTGAATTTGGGGAAGGTCGTGGTTTAATTAACACTTNGTTAAGATGGCCCTTGGCTAGAAGCTCCTCCCTAAATGTGACATCATTGATGATGGAAATGTTGATGGTGGAGATGTTGGTTTGGAGTTTTTTCCACATCGTGCTCCATAGTGGGGAAATTAAAACACATATTTTTTCTTGCAATGTTAAGAATTTATTTTGCTTGTTTATTTTCAAGTAGCTTGTATAAATGNATAGTTACGGTAAATTAATTGTTCTGTTTATTTCGCCTCATTGTTTATTTTGCAACGGAGATAGTGCTTCACAAAAAAAACAGGCCCTCACAAAGACAAGAATATACAGCACACAGTCGCTCACAACAGCAGTTTATTCACGATCACGAGTAAAGTTCAGTGTCTGGTGTGCTGGTGAAGGCTGGCAGCGGTTCAGTGGTGGGGTCCTTCATAACCAGTGGGCAGCGCATTGGCATGAGCGTTATGGAAGAGAGAGTGGTTTCCATCACCCCAGGGCCAAGGCTNAAAAAACAGGCCCTCACAAAGACAAGAATATACAGCACACAGTCGCTCACAACAGCAGTTTATTCACGATCACGAGTAAAGTTCAGTGTCTGGTGTGCTGGTGAAGGCTGGCAGCGGTTCAGTGGTGGGGTCCTTCATAACCAGTGGGCAGCGCATTGGCATGAGCGTTATGGAAGAGAGAGTGGTTTCCATCACCCCAGGGCCAAGGCTACGAGAAAACACAGTCACGCTTTGGCTTGAAGGCAAACAGAGCGAATCCTATATGGTCACCTTGGTTCGAATGCGCAGGTGTGTGTATGGAACAAACTCCGGGGTCTCGTGCGAGTGCGCCTGCATCTTCAGGTAAACGTTCCCCATGCAAACAGCCACGCCCGGCAGAGCCAAGACGAAAGACAAGATCTTCCAGGTTCTTCCTACAATTACAACCGAATGAGATTCATCGAGATTTATCGACCATCAGATTTCACTTTCCAATTCTAATTCTTAACTCTACAAAAATAATGCTGTTGTTCTTGTGTTATTGTTTACCATTAAAGTGCATACAAATAAAGTAAGGAGTAGTAAAGTTGGGAGTATTCTCACACCTCCTCCCTCGTGGCTGGCGTGTGATGCTGCGGCGAGAGCCTGACGGGCGACCAGGGCAGCGGATGACGGCGCCATCTTTAAAGCACAGACACTCAACAACATTATTGCTTTCACGTATTTATGTTGACCTTTTCTGTCGGACACTTCGAGTCGAACCAGTGCAAAAAACAAAGCTTTGACTTGTAAACCTGCCTCTTCACCATTAATCTTAACCATCTGGTACTAGTCTGTTGCCCTGCAGTCCAGTTATAACCAACTAATGAAGTAAATGAATGAGCCAGAATTTTAGAGTTAAAGCATGTAAGAAGTATGTTTGAGGCCTGTTGTTGACTTCACCCCAGTCTTGAATTTCTCCTTCACGGGTCGATGATTTGAACAATCACACGTATCGTTTGTTTACACAACTAGACAGACTGTATGTTAAAAAGAAGGATCTCAGATTGGTCAATAATCCTTGTGTCCAACACGCAAGGTCAAAATCAGCTTGTGGGTCGTGTCTGGCAAATGATTATAAAGTGCTTTTCATATTCAGGATCAATAGTAATACAGCACTTGTTACTTACATTATCCTGAATCCAATCTTCTGGTGTTTTGTTGACCTCAGTTACAAGCCACTTTCTCTTTCTGCGCTTCTGTCTGTTTGTCCTTTGGTCTGTCCTGGGCACTAAGCTCCTCCCACAAATCTGTCCGTCTGCCAAGAGTAATAAGTTTATATTTGGTCAAGTGCACGAGCTGATCTGTAATCTGAGTTGAGTTAGAGGGCGTTGGTGAGCAAGGCTGAGAAAGTGACACGTCTTACTCAAAATAAGTTAAAATCTCATGATTTTAGAATGGCTTAAAACTAACAGGTTTTATGCAATGGAGAAACCCAGGAAAACGTGACAAGATGCAGATCTTAATCTACCGTATGTTCGGCGCGTGCCCGTGACTGCGCGAGCTTGCAATGCTCTTTTCGGTCACAGGGTGGAGCAGTTTTTCTCGCCTAAATATTTTTTTGAATTTTGTGAAATGACTAACTTTGGCCTTAGTCAAACAGTTTTTACTAGTTGGATTATTACTCTGAAAATTNTTTTGTATAGCTAAGTCCTTCCCGTTGCCGTCTGCACAACTTCCATCTCTATGTTTGCAATACAAATAGACACACAGTGTCAGACATGAGGTCAGCGACAGTAGCCGGGCCTTCACGTCCAGTGTCGGGCCTGTGTTACTGTGGACAGTCAGAGTCTTTCTCATTAAACTGCACATCAAGGGGAGATTGTAAAATCCTCTCTCAGGAACAGGAAGACAATCTGGCCTAGGGCTCTTAACACCATGTAGTCTTTATATCATTTAATTTTTCCAAAATTCTATAAATGATTCTTTTGTGTGAACTGCTGCAGCCATTGTTGTACTTCTGCAATGACAATTAACTTTTAATTATTTTACCCTAATGACATGACATATCATCAATTAATAGTAACTATTAAAAAACTATAGCAATTAATTAATACATCATAACAGTAAAACATACATTGGTAGTATACATTTTTATTAATAATAATAATAAAATGTAGCTTGTGTTGTTTTTTACTAATAAATAACACATCATTGGTTTGTATTTTTACTATTTTTAAGGAAAGACTGTAATCAATGGCCATCACACGTAATCACTCCAAATTAAATCATTAACCAGAAAGGTTGGAATTTGAAATGTTGATGTATATTAAAGTAGCTGTGCTTTATTTCTCTGGATCTGTGTGTTCCAGCATGGTTTTTGACAGTCTGTGGAGCAAAACACTAACGCGACACCACACGCTTGTGACGGCTTGTAAAGCTAAAACCACGTATAAAAACAATTATTGTATATGTCAAAATTAAAGTTGAACACAATCATATATATATCATGCAATCATTGTACGTACTTCATTGATAAACACACAATCATTCACACCTTAACACACGTATCCACTCACACACACAGATTGCGAACACGGTAAATCGCCTCTGTGTGTTTATCTTCACCTCCTCCTGGTCTCCAGAACTGTGTGAGGTATATTTAGCAAATGTACGTTTGCTTATTAATGTTCCTGACACCAGCTACCAGGTGTTATCCTCGGCTAGGAAAGTGTCCTTCTCTGATCCAAACTTCTGGGTGGTTTGCGGTCTGAATCTGGGTGTCCATTTAAGTGGACAATAAAGCACAAAGCCATAGTGAGTCTCTACCTATAGACATTTTTTTCTAGTTTGAAATAATATACCATTATTAAATAAATAAAAGCGGGTCGGAATGTGTGGTCTTGGCATAGGCCTTTGTTCATCATTGTTTGTATAAAATAAATAAAAGCATTCTGGGAAAGTGAGGAAAAGTGGCCAGGCCTGGTAGAAACTGTACTCGAAATATTTGCTCTGCGTTTAAGCCGTCCAATCAGTGATGTGTACACACACACACACACACACAGAGAGAGAGATCAGGAACAATGTTTTGCTCAACTTCTGTCCATAATTCGAACCTGCATATCCAACTCCTACCATTAGGCCACAGCTAACCAAAAGAAAATATGAATATGCTTTTTAAACATTCTAGTGTATACAATTAAAATGTAAAAAATGATCAAATAAAACATTTAAAATTGAATGAATACAAATTTGGGCTGGAAAAAACATGTTCTTTAATGTATTAAATTCAAGTGATACGCTCACGCCGCCATTTCGCTTGCGTGCGCGCACTTGTTAATTGACGGGAGCCCGCACGCACGCACGCAAGCACGCACGCACGCACGAGACGCCAATCAGCCAAAACAAGTAGGTGTTTAATATATATACTATACACCACTCGATGGTGAAAAATGAGGTACATTTCGACTGTTCTCGTAAGTTAACAGCTGCCGCGAGCATTACCTTTAAGGATTGATCACTTTAAGAAACTCATTTTGAATGTGTAACGTACAATTAGATGAAACTGTGGTTGAGAAATTCGCAGGTAACTTTCTGAGGGTTTGCAGGAGTGTTCTCTGAGCCAGACCTCTGTTTGCTTTTCTAAAGAAACGGTTTGTTAAATCCGAAATGGGCTTCTGAAGGAGGGAGTAGGTGAGTGGAAAGTGTGAATTTGGCCTCTCTGTGTTTGTGCTTTGTATGGTTACAACACCTTCATCTTGACGATATAAGAGCAACCAATGCAGACAGAAAATGTCAAAATTTGAAATAAACTGCTAATGACGTCGTGGAAGCTCAAATATGACTTCACTGTCTCGGCTTGTGACTGTCTTTTTGTGAAAATTGGAGTTGTAAGTTTAATATCCACATCCTAGACAAGCTTTTATTTTCCGATCGTGGCAATTACTGTGTTTCCTAAGACCAATTAGCTCATTTAGCACGAAGCTGAGCCGTCATAAAATACACTCATTGTGGAAAAAAAATCCATTAAAAAATGTTATTAACTCCTAGACAGTATTGTAATTGTATATACATGTAATAAAACAATCTACACATAGTGATGGTAATAGCTATAATAAGACGATGTCTGTGTCTTAAAAAAGGCAAATTTAATTTGATGGGATT